>JAGDQP010011149.1:865-23759 GCA_022664845.1 Lepisma saccharinum
ATGGGTGCCACACGGTTTTTTGTGCAATGTTTAGCTCTTGGGCAATCGAAACAGTGCTTACATGACGGTCGGACGCGACAATGTCCATGATTTTATCGACATTTTCGACACTTGGCCTTCCAGTGCGTGGTACATCTTTGACGTCAAAATTACCGGCACGGAATCGACGAAACCAAAATTGCGCGTGATTGGCTATTACAGTATCAGGACCATAAACACTATTCACATTTGCAGCCGCCTGGCTTGCGTTTTCGCCTTGATCGAAGAAAAACTGTAAAATATAGCGTATTTTCTCTTTGCTAGTGTCCATTTTGACGCGCGCTCACACTACTATCTGAACAGTGTTTGTAGTACGCAATCTCATCGTTTGAACGCCATCTCGTTGAACCCGATCGGACTTATACAACGCGAGATACAGATCACTGAAGCCATCTATTGGCAAAATAATGGATTACTTTTTACTACACCAGATATTTAAGTTGTGACATTTCTACCACAAACTGTCTTGTAAAACGTGGCGGATCAGTAAAGAGTTCGTTGTTCTCTTTTCGTTTCTGAACTTTTCAACCAACCTTTTTATTTTACTATTTTCGTAACTATGAGTAAGACGTAGTCTTAGAAACATCAATGCTTAAACATTAATATGACAAAACTTTTCCGCGGTTACAGATATACGTAACTAAATAACTTCTAACAGTTAATTTATTGTTTTAAAAGTGTATAAATTGATATATATCCTGCTTCGCAGCGTTTAAAATTTCTGTTTTAATTGGAACAGGGTTTTTACTGGGCTGAAATTGACTGAGAGTTCTAAAAAGACTATTTTAAGGTGTTCTACGAGGTGGTCCATAAGTGTTGAAACTCTTACATAAAAAAAGTGAATTCGTAAATATTAATCCAATCTTCCGATGCTCATATGGAAGAGAAGAAATCCTGTTAGACTATCAGCAACAATTCGGACATCTTCTTCCAACTAATTTTGAGGGACTCAGTGCAATATTCTAATGAAAACTAACATTATTTCAAACATACAATTTTTGCGCCTTCTCCGGTAATGACTGTGCCTACGGTATTCATTTTAGCACAGAAAGGGCACTTGGCACAGGCACAGGTGCTACGGGAGGAGACGGTAGATGGCAGAAACCGCGTATCTAAAGTAACAAGTGCGACGTGCTTTTGATAGTTGGAAGATCAATGCATTCTCTTAGATGATTTACATCCATTACTCCGTGTCACAAGTTTTAACATAATTCCTGGGTTCTTGGACATCGATGCAGAATGAAGAAAACCACAGTCGAACCTGCAGCTATATCTCTGTGCCACTGTTCGGAGGTGTCGGGCGTGCTACAAAGAGAATAATGGGAATATCCAGCAGGTGACGGGACATGACTATAAATGAAACAATAAACTGGGGAGAAGAGGTTTATTAAGTCATGAAGCTATGCGAACTCCAGAACTGCTATCGAAGCAGCACCAATAGTTTTAAATACATTTTTTTCCGTTACAAGAAAGCTGTACTGGGCATATACATATCACTGTCATATAGCTGAATAACAATAATATAAACTCAGAATCAAAATAAAGAAGAACCGAGATGAATCCAGTCGTAAATAAAAAATTAGCCACTTCAAAATTAAGAATGTTTTACTGCTGCCATTTATCGAGCACGGAAAAAAACTTTTCGTAAATGGGTATTTCGTGCAGCAATAATGTATAGCATTTCCACTCACTTGATGTGCTCACATAACAAAATTATTTAACTTCATTTCATAAAATTATTATTTGAAGATTTGAAACTATAAATAATGCTCATAGGAGGCTGACACACAAATTCCCCTCGTTGGGAAACAGAAAAATCGTTAATGTAGAATGTCAAATACATTTGAAATTGATGAATTTTCTGTAAAAACAATCAATGAATTACTAAATAGTTATATATCATTTAAGGAAATTATTTGAATTGTTTAACTTTGCGAGAAAGAATTAGTAACTTCTAGTTTGTAACATGTAAGTTCATTATAAAATTCAGATATAGCTACTGGTTAATAGATTTTCCTTTTCTTCAGGTATACACTTAAAATGTTTTATATGTCAAATATTTATATGCTTTGTTTTCTTAGTAAATATATTCTCTATATGCACTGTATTACTTATGATGTTATTTACTTTGAATGGTCCTCCATAAAGTTCGAAATAATTTTGTATCTGATGAGAAGGTGCATTACTTAATTTGTGTACTTTAGCATATAGTAAGTCACCAGTTTGAAGTTTTTCTCGATTTATATTTGATTGTTTACGTTTCCGAAATACTACATTAATTTTTCCTCTCTTTGTGTCAATATCTTCTTCGTTCGACTCGTAAAATTGACGCATTTTTGATAGAATGTGAGAAGCAGATGTATTTATAAAATGTTCATGAGGTGTCCTATTAAAATTTTTTGTATCGTTTGATTTAAAAAATAAGTCACCTGAGTTATATGCACATTCCAAGTCTGATGATTGGCACTACAGAAAGTTCGTAAGAATCTTCCTATTTCTTTGTTGTATCTCTCTATAGGGTTAGCTTGTGGATAATACGTTGTTTTAGTTATTCTTTTGATGTAGTTCGTACTCAAAAAGTTCTCCCATTTTTCGGATACAAATTGTGAACCGTTAACGGTAAGACTTATGGGATAGTCGATATGTGTAATGAGTTCTTGCAATCTTTTGATTTATCTCGTTAGCAGTTGCGTTCCGTAAAGGGTATATCATGACGAATTTTGAGATTATGTCTACGATTGTTAATAAATACTCAGATGTGTTAGACCTAGGCAATCTTCCAATAATTTCGACTGATATTAACTGTAAGGGGAACCTTGATGTCACATGTAATTCTTGTTTTTCTATCTTCCGATCTTTTTGCTTTACTTCCATGCATCTCTGAGTTTTTCACATGTCGTCTTATGTCAGTTTTCATTTGATGCCAATAGCAAAATTTCTTAAATGTTTTTTAAGTCTTTTTCACACCGAAGTGACCATAGTCGTTATGATATAATTTAATTATATTCTCAATCATTATAAAAGGTATCAACAATTTCCACGTTCTTTCTTTTAATTGTTTAGTAACCATAAGTTCATGATCTATCTTGTTATTTCTTCGAGTCGATTTGACTGACTGATAATTATTGCTTTGTACTAGATCCTTTATATGTAATAACTTGCATATCCTTCAACGTATTAACTAGTATTTTTTCTTTCATAATTTCAACATCTTGATCATAATGCACAATATGTGCTTCAGGTTGTAGATTTGCAGGAGCTCGACTTAAAGTATCGGTCAGCCAGTTTTTCTTACCACTTATCGGAACCACTGTGAAGTTATAGTCCTGCAAAATAATGCTCATCTTGTCAATCGAGCATTCCATTTGTTACTAGACGATAACCATTGTAGGCATTGGTGATAGGTATATATAATAAATTTATTTCCCTTTAGATAATTATAAGATTTTTTAATTGTATAAATAAAAGCCAAACATTCAAGTTCCGTAATTGTGTAGGATTTTTCATTATCTCTTAAACATCGACTCATGAATTGAATGATAGAATTGTCATCCAATTTGCCCTGACCTATGTACCCTGCTATTCCTATAGAGGATGCGTCAGTGACGATATTGAATGGTTTACAAAAGTCAGGCTGAGCGAGACAGGTTAGATTAAGTAATTGATGTTTTAGATTAACGAATGTGTCATTAGCCTTTTTTGTCCAAGTCCATTTATGATGTTTGTGAAGTAGATACTATCTTATAATAACTTGGGATAAACTTTGCTCGCCAATTACATAAATATAGCCATCTTTGTAACGTTTTTCATGTGTTAGGTTGTGGAAAAATTTTTATTACTTCATCCTTGTCATCAGTAGGTTTTATACTATTTCCTGAGATATAATGACCTAAGAATTTAACTTCTTCTTCAGCAAATATGTATTTACGTAACGTCAAGGTGAGTCCAGCCTTTCGCAAAATTTAAAAAATTATTCTCAGTTGTTTTAAATTAGTTTCAAAGTCTTCCGCAAAACAACATAAATCGTCAACATAAGAACGAAGCCAAGAGTATGTATTAATATTAAATAATGTATTCATCATACTGATGAAAATCGCTACAGCACTTGAAAGACCAAAGGGCAAACGACAGAACTGAAATTGTCGGTTAAGAAATCTGAATGCAGTTATTTTTTTACTTTCATCAGCTAATTTGACCTGGAAATAAGTCCACGATAAATCTAATTTAGAGAAATATTTAGCATTTTTGAATCCTGATAACAAATTATTTACGTTTTCAACCTGTACGTGAGGAACAATAACTAATTTATTCATTTCTCTCAAATCTAAAACTGGCCTTATAATTCCGTCAGATTTTCCGACATTCGTGTAATGTGTTCGAATACTTACTCTTTTTGGTTTTTCTATAATTCCCCAATTTAGCCATTTCTGAAGTTTTTCACTGACTATTAATTTTTGAAATAGGCAATAGATATTGCTTCGCTTTTACAACTGTGTTTTCTTTAAGTTGAATTTTATACTCAAAATTATTGTTAACACCAGGTTTCTCGTCAGATATATCTTTATACTGAATCAATAAGCTGATTAGTTGTTCCTTTTGTTCAGAATTCAAATTATTTAATTTTGAAAATGTGGTTTAATCTTGAATCGTGCTTTGGTATTCTTTTCTAATTTAACTAGACCATTGTTATCTAAAGACTCGAGCCAGCGTTTGGTCCCATACACTGCTCGATTATCAGTTTAAATTACTAGCTGTAACTTGTGTGTTTAGATTTGTTGTTACTTCTGCTGAATTTCTTACTCTGGTAATCGTAGTTCGATTCTCTGTTTCGGTACTCATATTTGCTATATCCGGGGCAGTTTGAATGAAATTTACTGAAGGTGAATTTGGAAATTGAGTTCTACCCCTAATTTCTTCTTGACGTCGATTACTTTGATTTGTGTAATTGCAGTTTCGATAAAATATAGTATTATAAGGACTGTTACTATTTTGCGTTTGCCTATTCCTAGTATAATTAACATACTCAGGCTGATAATTTCTACTTCGATTCACAGCATTGTCATTAGGTGACCTATTTCTATTATAGTTAGATGTAAGTTTATCCGAAGCAGAGGCTTTATTTCGAAAGGTATTCAGACGACGTAGACTTAACAAAAGATCATTGATCGAAAGACAGTTGGACATCGATAAGTTTTTCTGTCTATAAACGGGTAACATTTCTAGAATGCTTTTCAACAACTCATGATCTGATATTGATTCATCAATATTTCGGAATTTTGCAATAAGTCTCAGAGCTTGAAGTTCGTAATTATCTGTTAAGTTCCAATTGATTCTGGTTTCTAATAATTCCTTCTTTTGTTTCTCTAAGTTTTCTAAATAAACTACAATAATATTGAAGGAATTCTTGACAAAACTTGTAGAAACTATTGATATACCTTCGGCGAAATAAAAACCATTCTTTTCGCGGTGTCCTGCATCGCATTGTTAACAAGATCTAATTTGCTGGGCGCAGATATATCTAAACTTTCGATAAAGGAGGCAGGCATGATCAAATATTCCTTCGGGCTTTGTCGTGATATGCTAACATACCATTTAGGTGTGCACGTATAGTCTTTTGGTTTTAAAGATGTCTTATAAGTTGGCTTTTATCCCTGAATAATTCATATAAGGATTTCTCATGACCAACCATGGTTTATCTGAGTAAACATCACCATAATCACGACGATAGATCTCAAAATACTGATAACCCTTAGAAAAATGCTGTTTAACAATTTTCTCATTTATATTGCCTGTATCGATGATAGGATCTGTGTTCTGAATATTTTATTATCTTGTAGAGATTCTTTCCACGATAATATTTACTGAACTTTTGAAGAAATTTCACTAATCTGTCGTTCCTGAGATTCCAGTACTTTCTCTGTTGTTGTTAGGGTTGAATTTCTCGTCTACTTCGAGCATTAGATTGGTCATTTGCTCTTGGATATTGACTATTTTTTTGCTGGAAGCTGGTTTCCAAGACATCAGTCCTCTCTTCAGTACTCTTCTGATTTTTGTCCATCTTTACAGACAACTCGTTAAGATTCTCTTCTAACTTTCGGGTCAAATCCTATTGACTCTCAGAAATAGTTAGCATTTTATCTTCTAATGTATTAAATATTTCTTGTTGGGCTTTGGCATTTTCCTCTTTAGAATCTACCAATCCATCATTGATCATTTGAATGGCTTTTAATATTTCACTGAACATATCTGACTTTCTAGTCGTATCATGTTTTTTGTCTTTGTCTGACGTAATCTCGTCTTATAGAATTTCCTTTTTCGTCACTGAGTGATGTCATGTTGAATTATTTCTGGTATCAAATTATTTTATACAACAGCTAATACACAATAGCAGTAGTTCTCTCCTTTTTTATCGACGGCCTTAACGCTAGGCGCCAATAATTTGTGACGTGCTTTTGATAGGTGGAAGATCAATGCATTCTCTTAGATGATTTACATCCATTGTTCTGTGTCACAAGTTTTAGCATAATTCCTGTGTTCTTGGACATCGATGCAGAATGAAGAAAACCACAGTCAAACCTGCAGATCTATATCTCTGTGCCCCTGAGCCACCGTTCGGAGGCTACAAAGAGAATAGTGGGAATATCCAGCAGGTGACGGGACATGACTATAAATAGAACAATAAACTGGGAGGAAGAGGTTTAGTAGGTCATGGAGCTATGCGAACTCCAGAACTACTATCGAAGCAGCAACAATATTATTAAATACAAATTTTGTTCCGCTACAAGAAACCCGTACTGGGGCTTCATTGCCATATAGCTGAATGTGATTAACTACAAAAATGTTTAATAACTTTCAAAATACTAAAAAGATTCAATAATTTAGCAATAACAATAATATAAACTCAGAATCGAAATGAAGAAATGAGATTAATCCAATCATAAATGAAAAAGTTAGCCACTTCAAAATTAAGAATGTTGTACTGCTGCCATCTACCGAGGACCGAAAACAACTTTTCGTAAATGGGTATTTCCTGCAGCAATAATGCATGGCATTTCCATACTCTTGATGCGCTCACATAACAAAATTATTTAACTTCATAATATAATTAATTAAAGATTTGAAACGATAAATAAATATTGCTCATAGGAGTCTGCCACACAGGTCAGTTTTCATTGTGATGTGGCATGTGCATTCCAGTTTTCAGTTGTTAGCACCATACAGAAGGCATTTGTGTAAAGGAAATAATATCTTAACTGGAGTAGAAAGTTAACGTACTAAAGGTACGTTATGGGTAAAATCTGTAATTTGGAGCAAGTATCAGAAAATACATAAAAATGGACAGGTACGTACCGAGAAGTTTTTTTTTGGGGGGGGGGGGGCGAGGACTGTCGGGGTCTGAAGAATCCATTATGTTGTTATATCCATTTAAATGGATATAGTTTCATTTCAGTTGAACCCTCCATGTCTTTCTGTGGTCAGTTTTTGGAGTAAATCAAGGGGGAAACGCAAATATTTTCCCCAAAACTGATTTTAAAATTCCCTTTCATTATACGTACGTAAAGGTTCGGACAATCGTAAGTAATTTGAACAATAAATTTCATTCATCACCAACACTGTTTCGTAATTCTTCATGTTCAGAACTTACCCGTGATTTTGTAGAACTTCTAATGGAAGATTCCTGATTGAATCCAGGGTAATAATTAAAGGACGAAGAAAATTTTCTTGTGTGTCATTCATTAAGTGGTTAACGGAAATAAAAGCTCCAAAATAGACGAAGCCTGCGCATGGGTACTTTCCCTCCACATGAACTGCTTTACCACCTGTAAAGATAGTACCTGTACCATTAGAAGATATTTTGCTGATGAGCTATGTTGACATATTTGTATCGTCAATTGGAAGAAGGAAATACACGCCAAAAATGCGAAAGTCGTGTTTTAGCGTCAGACCTTGTTCATTGAATAGATACAAAACGCCAGTTCGTAGTAATATATTGTTTATACAATACACAACTTATTTCTTCCAACTGACGCTGTGAATCCTTTCATTGGGAAACTTTAGATGCTGGAAATCGGCTTTGGTATTTTTGGAATTATTTCCTTCTTCCAGTTGACGATTCATTTATACCAAGTATATTAGATTATCCCAACTTATAATTAACAAAAAGAAACTAAAAGTTGATATAGTAGCTATTTTTATTTAAGAATCTCACGTAACATATTGTGGGGTATGCCATGCATTTGCATACATTATACGATTATAGGTTAGTACTTAGAGAGCAAACTGATATCACTAATATTTGTGGCGATATACAGAATCAAAATACTTCCAATTTTCACCATGTACATAAAGAAGTCCGGTAACACTTTCAAGAATCTATTGTAATGAAACTGTTAGCATTACTAATTGATACCGTACAGTAGTTGAAGGAGTAAAACCGTATGTTTTTTTTTTTTTTGAACTGCAGGTGTTCCATGTAGTTCCATTTCTCGCCACTAGATGGCGATAAATTCAATATGGCGCTTTCTGGCTGAAAAGGAGCTTTACTGCTACATTTTGATAACAGAAAGGACCGCGACAGATTTTTTTTTTTTTTTTTATGGGAACATGGAAAGACTTTGGTCCCTCATCTTCCAAGTGATGTTACGGAACTGAGGGGAGAAGAGGGAATTAAGCATGGAACATCCAGAGTCATAGACGACATGTTGGGCCGTGTGTGGTTAGGCTTAGAGTCATCTTGTGGACATTTGTCGGGTCTCACATGGCTCCCATATAGTGTGTTTGTAAGGTGAATGCTGTGAAAAAAAAAAAAAAACTTGAATGTATTATTTACAATATTTTATATTCACTATAGTTATTATTTTCGTAGCTTGTTCAAAATAATTTTTTGAAAGTGCCACTGGACTTCATGTTCATCCTGTATATATATATATATATGCGTAAATATCTTTAGTGACGTATCATTTTTGCAAGTAATAACATTGTAGTACATCGGTTTCCCTGCATGATAACACTCTTCAGAGTACGAAAACCACAGATGATAAAGTACCTTTGCGAACAGAGCAGAGAAACTATAATAAGTGGTCTCCTCCTTTGTAAACGCCCACTAAAATGCACTGCAGTCCATATTGGTGGCGGGGTCTGCATACTTTTAGTAATGAATTTCATTAAAACTAGGGAATAATTAGGTGGTTTCTAAAAAAAAAATCAGAAAGTAGACGATAAAGAGTATGGGAAAAGAGAGTAGCAAAGATTTGCGTTCGGAAAAGAAAGAGAGAAAAGATAGGAGCAAAGATTTGCGTTAGGTAAAGAAAGAGAGAGAGAAAAGAAACAAACATATAAATGAATGAGGCATGCATAGTGGTTAGTACGACAAACAGAAACTCCACAGTGGGAAGGATAGACAAGATTCAGCCGTCAGAGACTGATCCTAGGTAGAATCGAGAATTATTATTTTCGGGAAAATATGAATTCATTTGTTGTAGACATGTAGTAAGATATGGTTTTCATGCACCATGTCGACCTTCTCTCTGAAAAGTATCTTCCTTAACTAGTAAAAGTGCCGATTAGAATGAATAGTAAGCGTATTATGTTGAGCAGAGTAGTTATTTTTGCCGGCACTTGTGGCGAAATACTGTCCAGTCCAGTAACCGTGTGGGTAATGTAGAGTAGTGGTGATGCGGCATTTTTGGCGAGTGGCGTCACATGTTGGTCTGTGCGTCTACACTCCCTCGGATTCCCACCCAAGCATGGTTCGGATTCCAACGTAATAGTAGGTCGTTCTTAGACACTGCGTCCTCAGATTGGTCGAAAATCAAAATTAAATCAGTCGTGGATCGAGTTTAAATCAAACAGTACCATCAGGTCCAGAATGTTAACAGCGTGCTTACTGACTATAAAATGCGGGCTGAACATTCTTAGCGTTCAGTCTGTACACATTACCCTCGTCAAGTGTACGATAGACTAGCCAGTGGCTAGTTCAAGCAGAAGAAATCACAATAATGATCAGAAATACGGATACACTAGTAAGTAATTTAATTTTTATAACAAAAATAGGTACTATAAAATGCATCAACGAACTATAAAGAGAGACTATTGTATCACTGCACTAGTTGTATCATTTTTCTCTGAAATCCTTTGAAAAGGAAATCTTATGATAACGAAATGCAAGAATAAAGTTATAGTTTATTTAGTTTACTTTTGAAGAAGTACGGCATCCACGGTCTAAGGCCTACACAAGTCAAAAAGGGATGTTTCTTCTCACTGAGCGTATTTTCAGCGCGAAGAAGAAGGAAGATAGGGGTCAGAATTTCATATAAGGTACCATCCTGCATTTATCCGGTGGAACAGAAAGAATCCTGGAGAATTTCAGTCATGATAATCTGTGCCATCTCTCGAGCGGAATTAAAACTTACGTCGCTAGGATCCTACGTTAATAGTATGTCCCATCGTTATAAGCTACATGTTCAATTGGGACGAAATCACAACTTAAACTACCTTAACAGCACGAAAATTATAGCAATTTCCACATGAGAATCACAAGTATTCACACAACGGTTGCCAGTTTCCTTCTCCTCGCAAGAGCATTAGACATTTACTGCGGGAATGCAAATGGACAACAGTAAAGCTACGTGATTGGAGATACTTCCTCAAGGATAGAACGCTTCTTATTTGGAATCCGTTGGTATTTTTCTGCTTTTTAAGGGAACTTAGATTCTTCTGAATACAGAAAACGAATAAACGTAATTTAATGAAATGTCGCTAGTAATAAACCCAGCCTCCTCCGTTGAAGTTAGGAAAAATTACACGTATTGTATCTACAAAATTTTGGATTATACCATTCGAATGTAATTGAATTTTCTTTAAGGCCTTTAGGCAGCTTTGTCTCAGGCCTAATGAATGATGATGGAAAATTATTAGAATGAAAGAAGGGAAACGGGAGAACCCACGCCCACGCTGTTTGCCAATCACAAACCGGGAATTGAACTGAGGACCCACGCGCCAGAAGTGAGCGCTCTACCGCTGAGCCACCACAGCCCCGTTGTACCATTCAACTCTTTGTTTCTTGAATTTATTTACTGGTCGCCTTTAGGCGTTTCAGGCTCAGGTTGGGATAGGGTGGGGGAGAGGATGTTGAAAGGTAATCGACCAGTGCTTAGTAGGTACCATCCCGGCATTTGCCTGGTATAAGTGAGGAGAAACCCTGGAAAAACCTGTCATAATGGGCGTCCACTGAGATCGTTCCAAGGACCTTTCGATTCCAGCCAATGATCTACCAATGGAACTACGACCGCTCGTTTTTTTTTTTCAGTAGACTCTAGTTTCGTTTACACGTAACGGGTTTCTGCTAAGATTATGCATAAGTCTGTTAACGAAAACAGATCGCTGAGAAAATCAGACTTTAGGATTTGTAAAACATCCGGAAGATACAAAGTTTGGATTGCATCATTCGATTGGTATTCTCTAATAGATTCTACAACCGTTTGGACCTGACCGGTCGTGTCAGGAAGCGAGTTTTATTGCAGACAGACAGACGGAGGGACGGAGACAGACAAAAGAAGAAACAAAATAGTTAAAGAGGCTGCTAAAAATGGAGTGGAAATGTACACTGGACAGTATCCGGGTAGTGCTTTTAACTAGCAGGAGGGGAATGAAATAGGTAAATCCTACGGAAAAATCAAACGGTTTTTAAAACTCTAACCATTAATGGTACTAACCTATAAAGAGATTCTGTCCGTTGGTCGTGAGAGTAAATCCACCTCCTTTGCCTTTCGGTTTTCTTTTCTTTGGTTTTTTGCTAATTTCAGTGGCGTTGGTATCTGCATTTATGTCCTCACTACCTGGTGTAATTGACTTGGATTTACCGTGAATTGAGTCTTCTATTGGTGCATTGCGTTTTCTCTCTTCCATTATGATACCATGCATAGCTTCAAAAATATTGAGCCAGTGACATGTAAGAGGAGTCGCATGTAATGTGGTTATACTCTCTTGTGAATGGAGAATTGAGAAAATTTTGTTTACAGACGTTTCCCACAGGTTTGTCTTCTTAGAAGGTGGACGTTCTTTATATTCTTCTAGTAGTTCGATGAAACGCTTGTTTTTAGTATTAGGAGGTATACGGAACTTCTTTTTAGTCGTTTTTCCATTATCATTTTGTGCCCTGTAAGCATATAGAAATTTATTTGATTTTCTAGCTAGTATGAAAGGTTACTTAAAGTGAATATTATTATAAATACTTTTGTGGAGTAGATTTTGGGTAAATAGATAACACTCTTTGTTTGCTTCTGTTTCTGGACCCGTCTTAAGAAACCTGCTTGCGAATTTGTATTATAGTTGATTTTCGATTCTCATATGACAATGAATGATAGGAAGATGATGGGTAATGAAGTGGGAAGGTATTTAGGAAGAATACTCACAAATTGAACCTCTTAACTTCCATCGGTCATGGTGGTACTTTGAATTTGTTTACGGCCTTGAGGTATCTCAGACTCAGGCCTGGATAGGGAGAGAATGTAGGAAGTCGGCCAGGGCCTAATTTGAATGTGTCATTCCAGTATTGCCTGGTTTAATTGAGGAAAAATCTTGGAAAAGCTTCAAATGGGATGGGCGGCTGCTGGCATCGTTCCTAGAACCTTCCGGTTGCGAAGCCAACGTTCTACCAACTGATCTATGAGCACTGGGTCATGATCGTACTTGCAATATGACCAATTTGTCCGTGTCAGGTAGGTGTCGTGAGCTACAAGGGAGGATAAAGAGAGTACTAGGAAACGATATACGTTGCAAAGAAATGAAAAAAGGTTGGTACACTTCAGACACACACATACGCTGGAAAGGTAGTTACAAGGTTTAGTAAAATTAAAGTTGAGTGGACTGAAACAATATTCAATTCGTGCCGAGTTCAATTAAACGGAGTGTTTGGGAGCCTACTTTATCAAGAACTGTAGGGTTCTCGTCCTTAGAAGTTCACCAGCTCATTTAGAACCTTAATAACAATTCAGTCAATCATTGCTGACCACACTGTCTGGTGACATTGGATGTGGTGTATTCACGCCAAAAGGATTAAGGGCCCCATGCGTCTGACACGCATGATTATTCCGTGTTCGAAGTCCGATAACTCACACCGCATATTCATTCTGACAGGGAATTGCGGTGATATTTGGTATACCCACCAGCTATCTTGCACGTGTCAAGCAGTCCTGGGTATCCGATGCCATGTGCTTAATGAGTCTATTTCTCAGTTTACGATCCAAATGCTATTAGATCCATAGGACCATCAGAAATACTTGGTATACAAACTGAGTATGTTATTCTAAGTTCAGTACAATCTGGAAGACTAAACAGAGCATTGTTGTTACAGTAAAAGACAGATATTTCTGTAGTTCGTACATTATCAATGATAAGAAAACGAAATTTACCCAACGTGTAGAAAGGAGCACGAATTTGTCCCGAGACTGTCAATATTTCAGTTATCAGTTATTTTGAATTAACTTGGTGTACCACAGCATGCATTTTCCAGTCTCTAGCCCGAATCTCGTTAGGTTTGCAAGGAAGGTAATGCGCAATGCAAACATAAAACAGAAGTTCTCCGTTGGGTTCTTGTATACAACATAGCATCTTTTCCATCTAATAACTTTTGTCCAATTTTTTAAAGAAGTCGTATGAGTCTACATATTCAAATGTCTTTAGCACACTCGACAAATGATCAAATTGAATTTTGAGAGATCTTATGCATACATTCTGTATTACTTGCATTTGTTATACTGGAATCTGAAACTAATTATTTGTTGTAGTTACGAACACGATAGATATAACACATTTGTATCTTCTTTTAACGTGAACTGAGATTTTGAAACCACTCGTTTAAAGTTTTGAGAAACGAATATCAGCTAATAAAGTAGGTTTACTGTCAAGTGATGGAGCCACAGGGAGTACAATGAATGTCTTTAAAAAAAAAAAATCTTTGAAGTACTGAGTTAAATTTGTTTTTTAACTTTTCATAGTTGTTCAGTATTTGTTTATTAAGAATAAAGTCGAAAGGCGTAAAAAAATTTAAACGCAAATATGGAATTACGAAGTTCATTTTTTGTATTATGGAATACTTGCCATAAATACAGGTTCAAGAATATGAACGAAAGACCTATTAGAGAAGGGTACCCGTAAGTTTTTTTTTTTTTTTTTTTTAGTTTTACTTTTACTTTAAGGTAAAAATTATATTCCCTCAAAAATACCGTTCGGCGTAACGGTATATAAACTTTTTTTTTTCGTAACAAGAGTTATACAGTAATGCCGCAATGACTAGATTTTTTGGTAAGCAAACAGGATTCAGGAAGTCACGGTACTTTGAGGCTCGTGGAGATCTCTAATAGAACTTAAATTCCTGCTATTGTTTAAAATTTGATTATAAACACGTAAATAATCCGTCTTGTTTCTACTAGGGCAAGTTGTCTAGAGTTGCGTCTTCTAATGGTCCATTCACATTGAGATTCTCTGCTTAGGCTGACTTAATCAAGACCTTCCAACATTCTACCAACTGAGCTACGGCCGCTCGGTCTAGATTTATAAAATGTTTAGGCTTCGTTAGATATGGACGTAGAACTTCATTAAAAATATATATATATATATTTTCTTGAAGAACAATACACAAATATAGCTTATTTAATACCTTTAGTAATTTTGAATATTCAAACTTGACGTACAGAAAATTGTACCTTTTTTCTTATAATTGAACATAATTTATTTACCTCAGAATCTTATCCTCAAGTCGGCATAGGTGGTTTGTAGGTACCATTTTCCTAGTGTGGCTGAGGAAAAAGAACCTGGAAAAACTTCAGTCAGGAACAATAGAACATAAATTTCCAATCCTAAGGACTTTTATCTTTGAAAAAGAAAGGCAATCGCGAATAAAAACTGATTGTAACATCTAGTCACTATTGGTTTATTACTTACTTCAGTGACATGTTTCCCTCAATCACTACTGGTTTATTACTTACCTCAGTGACATTGTTTTGTAGACAGTGTTTCCCTCAAACAGAATTTTTGCTGTGAAGAGTCTCATAAGATCTGCTGTTGACAGGCCTAAGACATGAGTAACTGTGAAGGCAACCCAAGTGATACCCTCCTCCTTCAACGTCTTGATAACCCCATCACCGTGATCAGAATAAACCTATATAAAAGAAAGAGAAAAATCTTTATATTACAGTGTGAAGCTGGGGAGAGTTGTAATTCACTTACTGAGTATCTAAGGAAGGCTATGGAATTCTCAAACTATCGTTGCTCTTTTGATAAGTTTTTCGTAGTAAGAAGCTGAAAACAAAACTTAATATACTGCTTTCCTTGATTTGTTTGTCCAATGAAAACTAACGTGATACAGGCTCGACATTCTGTAAAATCAAGAATAATTTAAAAAATCCATAAGTATCACTAATAATCCCTAACAGCATAGATTTAATAAGTAAGCCTACTAGTTCCACAAAAAATAACCGGTTTACGCGCCAGTGTATAATCCCGCAAAATTTGTGGGTATTGAGCACCATTTTAAATGTATCGTTCTAAAAACGTCCATTATCTTTTTGTCAGCAAACTGGATGTAAGTTCTAAAAAGAAATCCTCCCTATTCTTTAAATCTTTTAATGAGGGTGGCTTGCCTTCAGCATGCTTCTTAATAGTTCTCTGAACGAATGCTGTAGTGGTACGTAAATGTTGATTGGAGACCTCGTGGACTTGCTAGAAAATACTTTTTAATTACAAGTGGTACCTCGACCTACTCTTGCGATTAATCCAAGTTTCGAGAGAAAAATATTCGCTAAAAATGCATCAATTTGCGAGCGAATATTCGACTTACGAGCATGAAACATATTAGAAAAATTTGTAATAAACTCATTCAACATACGAACGCTAGGACGCTTTGGACAAGTCGAATCCGATAACACTGGTACGCATTGGTACTTAGTGGTACTGGTTCGCTCTTAGTCAGCGTGACCAGGTATACGGGTTTATCCGTACGCGTATGGATATATGAGCGAAAATATTACATGTAGGGTGAAAGAAAGGACGATAGTAGAGGAGATGCAACTGGTCACACTGCTATCAGTCTATACTGTACCATGCTATGCTGATTTTTATATTAATATTTTTGGAGTATGGAACGAATTAATGGGATCTCGATCATCATTTTAGATGAGAAAATTTGATTCAGGATACGAAATTTTCATGATGCGAGTAACTTTCGGGAGCGAATTAATCTCGTAGGTCGAAGTATCTTCTTATCACAAATGTGAAAAGTACTGGAAAATGGAGGTACCACGTGGAAACGATAAAGGTTCCACCCTGTACACCGCAGAAATCGTAGCAGTAATCATACTACGTGGTATGTTATTTCGAGTTTTCTCCAAATGTCCTTCACAATAACTTATCACAGAACGTGTTGACTGCTTCAATTCCGACTCCAACTGGGCAGCTAAAAGCGTACTGTATCAAGTTTACAGACTTCTAAAATAAAAATTACTGTGGGAGGATAGAGTAGATAGTTACCCGGATATTATAATGACCTAACTTAATCTAAACTTACATTCAGCCAAATGTAAGTATTTTCAGGTAATTAATATGTACATAACCTTAAAAGTATTATAGTCTAACCTTATCTAACGTATTACCATTAGTTGTACGATCTTGGGATCTAACCGTTACGTACTACACAACAATACCAACTAGAAAGAATAAAAAAAATCTTAAAAATCACATAAAGATTAATTCTATACCTTAGCAGCTGCGTCCCAACATGCAATATCTAATTCGTTTTCTGGTCGCTCAGGGATTATATGGTATTTTAAGTGCAGAATTCCTGGTGGAAGTCCCGTTACATCAATAATAGATGTTTCTTTTACTTTATCCACCACAGCAGGCCTCTGCGGTTGATTTGCACCCTTTTTTGGTTTACTCTTGGGCATAGGTTTCTCCTTAGTCTTTATCAAGAATCCTATTAAAAAAGAAATACTGACAGTAGTCATTACTTCCACGTATATTCAATTTTTTTAAAAAACCGTTTATGGAATTTGTGTGCAACAATAAATAAATATTTTAAAAAAAAATGTAATCATAGTTAACAGTCACATGCGTTATCACTATTACAATGATGTTCCATTGTTGTGAACGATGCGTATGTTGGCGTGGTTAATTTTAAATTTTACAAACAGAAATGCCTAAGATTTAGATTTCTCAAAGACCTTTATATTTCATTTACAAATAATGTTGGACCAAGATTTCTGCTACATTGTAGTAGCATATCGTGAATTTAAAAATTAAACGTATATATAAGTTACTTCCAAAATGTGTTCAACAGATTTGCATGTGCAAAATATGTTCATGCATTAAGATGTAACAGTTGTAAAATATCTCTGTGCAAAACAATGACAAAACAGTAACTATATTGGAACATTTCGTTTATTAGAACACTTTCTTAGCTACAAATGTAAAATATCTACTCATCACTAACTGTTCATTATTATGTCTTGGTGATAAGAGGAGCTTATTCATACTGATGAGTATGCAATGCTCATAACACCAACACACAAGCAACCCTTAGTTTAAGGATAGCCCACTCATAGTTTTATTCAACAGATTATATACTCGACGTATAACTATCCCAGGTCAATTATTAAAATTAAAACTTGAAGATAGAGAATACTGGAAATGCAGTCAAGCAAATTTAGCATGCCATGTAAATCTCATTCTGTGTTAATGTGAATAATTTATAGAAAATCGCAAAAGTTTCGTAAAATGTACGTAATAAAGTTGAAAGTGAAAACGAATCATTAATAGACTGAGAAACCACTGAACCGATTGTAATAATTTTTGGTATGAAGGTACTTTTTAGTCACTTCATGGTTTCAGCGTGATTAATTTGATGACACAGTTAGCAGGAGTCTAGATAATGTACCATCAAAAAACAGTCAGTCCATTGTTGATAACAGTGAAATGAATAAATTGTTTCCATTTTTAATTTATAACAACAATGAAATTAATTAAATAAATAATTTAAATATTTTTTACAACACAAACCGTATAATAATGAAGTGGTATGTAAAAAAATAAAGCTTATAATTTCTAAAAAAAAAATGTTGATTGTTGCAAACCAGAATTAATAATTAACACGTAAGATATGGGTAACTGCTACTGCTACTACTACTACTACTAATTATAATTATAGTAATAGCAGTAGTAGATTTTTGTTGTAGCAGTAGTAGTACAACTGTTAGTGTTGCTAACATTCACCCACAGCAACGGGCGGGCAGATCAGCTAGTCTCTAATAAAACTGAAAATCTCCTTACCTGCCTTAAGAAATGAATTAGTGAGTAAACTAACAAATAGGATACTTAATACTATCAATTCGCGCCGAAAGAAAAATGACACAGTTATGGAGATAATAAATTACAAATAAACAGGTTAATAAAAACAAGAAAGGAAGGAAGAGAAGGGGGAAATTGGAATGAGGTTAATGCAAGTCAAACTGAAAGCATGGACAAAATAAAAATACAGAAATAATCGGAGCAAAACCAATTCCTTTATAACAGATAAGAAGAAAATAATAAAACACAGTCAACTCAAATATCAAGTATCAATATTCTACAGTTCTAAGATTTCGAGATACATCTAAAAATATGCCCATCTGTGATGAATAGTCTAAAATTGGGCACGTCTGCATCAGTAAAAATCGACTAGTAAGGCCACCTAAGAAAGAGAAGGTTATGTCCTCTAAATGGGTGTTATAACATACCTATTTCTAATTGTGGCCAATGTAACTGCATAATAAACTTTTTTTTTTCTTTTAGAAAAAGAAAGAAAAAACTAATTGAATTAGAAAATTTTCTATAAAGGAAAGGGTGGAAATAATGAGAAACAGTAGAGACTGAAATAGAACTGGATTAACGGCTTCGAACCTTGAGAAATTTATTGTAAATGGGGTGTATTCATTTAATGCGGTATGTTGATGCTATTTCATCAGAACATCACACTCACAAAATTTGACTACTTTACTACATGCGGAAACCCAGAAAATTGTAGTGCGAGTTCTGATTGTCTGTTGTTCATTACATGAAAATACTGAGGGAAGCAGAATTGATTTTTCGTTTTTCGCAGGGTTTCCGGATGTAAGGTGTCATATTTTTCCAGACATTTGCAACTTAGTCCTCCGTTGAAAATAACATAGTGAGGTAGACAGAGGTGAAACACATATCCAATGTCACTCCTCACCAACAGTGTTGCCAGAGTCCATTTTAATATTTAAAAATACTGCATTTTCGGAATACACCACTTATACCCCCTCACCCCCACAAAACTTGAAAGCTCTGTTTTGTTTGTTCGATGAGCAGTCATGCAGACTTTCTAGTGACTCCGAGAAATGTTGCAGCCAGTTAATAAATGTTTTTTTGTGCAAGTATATACAGTTCGTAAAAAGAAGCAAGAAAAGAAAAAGAAAAAAGGGGTGCTTCGGAGCTAGAAACGTGTAAAGTTAGTGTGACACCATAAATCACGCCCCATCTCCACAAATAATGACTCAAGACATGTCGGTTTAGTAAAGCATGTTGGAAGTTGTGCCCAATATTTACTTAAGCAGAGTTTATGACCGAAGAATGCTGCATAGAGGGGATTTATGTTCTTGACCTATTAACTATTAATTATATTAATTCCTTGACAGTGAAATTCTTATGTAGGGAAATCTTATCTATTTGTCGCCAATCACAAAGTTTGCCGAAATAGATGTATTGGGTATAACTTGGATTGTGATTTGCTAAGCCAACACTTACCTTGTCATTATTTATCAAGATATTCCGTCATTTATGACGAATCCGTGCTAACTGTAGACGATTCTGGCTCCGAAGCTATGCATTAAAAAACAAATGTCAAAGAAGCTTCTTTTTGTTTTCATGTTCCCTACAATGTGGTCTACTCTACCTGCTTTTCTCCACACTTGAGAAGTTTATATAATATTCAGGGTTCATTCTTTAAAATTGTTTCTAAGAATCTGACAATTACAGGAGAGAAGGGTAGTTTGTAGTAAGTACAGAACATGTCAATACATCATAACATATATATATATATATATATATATAAATCTAACAGCACGTAAAAGGGGTGGTGCTTCATGTCAATTGATTCACCCAGTCAAAAAAAGTATATAACAGGTTATTTTATTTGCTTTTTAACGGTGCACTCAGCCTTCTATCAAATTGAGTATCAATCTGTCCTTGGAACTCCTGGTCATCTTGGGAGATAAGGGCGGTCGGTCGTTTGACAGACCACCCCGACTTCACTTCGTACCTTTAGGTCGAGAATATGTGGAGTGCTACCTCCACTTGCCGCAAAGAGACAAGTTAATGCAGTGTTACAACGTGGAAGTATTATCTCTCATTTTACATATGACACAACATATCCGGCGAAAGCTGACTTCAACAGATTTGATGATAGAATGAAGTAAACCGTTGACAAACAATTTTAATCATTAGTTGATGGTACAAGATAAACCGGATAAACCTGTAATATATTTGAAGATAAACTAAGAAGAAAAAATGTTGCGCTGTTGATAAATGCCAGTGTCTTTCTTTAGGTGAAAAGTAATTTTTGGAAGAAAAAAAAGTCAAACAACCAGAATCAGTTAGTTTTCTAATTTTTAAAGACAAGAAGACTAAATCACAAGAATGGCTACAAACTAATAAAGTTCTATATGGATCATTCTCCAGAAGCAGGCCTTTTTGGATAGTAGTTTGTAGGTATCTTGGAGACATTGTGGGAACATACTGTATTATTTATTTATTCCATTTGTAAAATATAGAGTATTTTCCATGAAGTTGACCTTTTTATCTTTTTTTTTTTTACTTTTATTCGTTGCCATGTTCCTTACAATGAGAATAGAATTCTATAATTAAGTATGAATAAAGTGTTCAGTGTTGGGCTTCTTCTTATGGTTATAGGAAACAGAAATTAAAATAAAATACGATGATTATGAGTTCCATGGAGTTGATAATTAATAAGTGAGACACACCTTTTTTATCTTTCTATTGCACAATAAGTCGACTACCGAGCCGCCGTAGCTCAGTGATAGAGCGTTGGCGTAGCATTCGGGAGGTCCTGGGTTCGATCCCAGCGGTCAACCATCCTGACTGAAATTTTTCCAGGGATTTTCCTTAGTCACACGAGGCAAATGCTAGGATGGCACCTTCAACATAGGCCCAGGCAAACACCTTCCCGATTCCTTTCCCCTCCCCTATCCCGGCCTGAGCCTTAGATGCCTAAAGGCCATAACTAAAAATTCAAATTAAAATAAGTCGACTGTAGGAGCATCTTCCTTCTAGTTCCACTGAAACGAGACTAAGATGTTTGCATCCTGTCTAACGCATTCAGAAATTTTGTGCAGCGTTACCAGCTTCACACTTTAATTACAATCTTTTTGTCAGTCTATGGAGGTGATGGAAAAGCGGGTTTATGTGATTCAGTAAATGTAGTTGTCATACTAATAGGTTTATTTACGATTTAATTAAGATTTTTGTTTCGAACTAATAATTGTTGAAAATTAACTAGAAAACTAAAAACAAATACAGAAAACATGTCTCAAACATGAAAATGAAGGTGAGTTCCACTCTATGGAGTTTTATTTAGCATATTTGAGACTAAATAACTTAAATATTATTAAAATATGAAAGTGGATAGAAACTGGCGCAGTTATAAGAAGTGTTTTAAGAAACAAATAGAAGCAAAGAAAGTAATTTTGGGCTTTTGTGAAAAAAAAAAATGCAGTTTCACAAAATTACCCATATATATTAATATATAGCTGTGTAGATAGATAGTTAAAGCTGGATTATTATTTTTATTATTATTTCCAGGTTGACATGAAAGAAGCTGCAAAAGTTCTTATATGCTGTGCTTGTCTTGGAGATCGAAGTGATGATACAAATGAAATTGTGGAGTGTGACGGCTGTGGAGTTACTGTTCATGAGGGTAAATGTTGTCCTTTGTTCTTGATAGAAAATATAAGATATTACGTCACTGCAAACAGCTACTGAGCTTCTGCGTACTGGCTAAGAAATGTGGAGCTTTTGTTTGTTCAATTGCGTAATTTTTAAAGTTTGGGTTGGACAGGTTCCTGTGAGCTAATTCCATTGTAAGTCTCAGGGAATGCCTTCCCTACTTTCAGGTAGGGCATGAGAAGATGGCTGACAGGGCCGTATTGTAAACACTATTAGCATTCGCCTCGTATGATAAAATTCAGGAAAATCCCTGAAAAAAGAAACGGACAAGATGGTCGGCTGCAGGATGAAATCCGTTGTACACAAGCTTAGCCATTAGCACTGCGTGGTTACGCACGCGGACTTTGGATCGGCACTGGGAAAACATGCAGGTTCGAGTCCTACTGCCGTTTGTATTGACTGAGGTTTCACCTCGATTTTACTAGGCAATGCCGGTGTGGTGCCGAGAAAGGTTCCCTGACAACTGCCCCGATCACAGAAAGGCGCTTGCCGAGGAAAGTTAAGTAAGTAAAACTAGAGTATGGGGGAATCACTTAGTCTGGATGTTTGCATTATAAGGACGTGTTTGTGGTCCTCGCACACAAAAATGGCCCATGAGATTTTTTTTTTTTTTTTTTTTTTTTAAGAACCATTTTGGTATAAATTTTTCCCATTCCCAAATCTTTAGTAAGTATTAAATGGAACAGTCTTAATTTATGGTCAACCCTTCTGCCATCATTCTCACACTTAACCTTGTGTCAGGTGGTACAATTTTCCTTCCCAAAGCTGTGTTGACATCGGTTATTGTTTTCGATCATCCAGAGCTGTTCGTTTTCAAAAGCAGTTCTACCTTCAGAAA
>JAGDQP010011149.1:28759-49494 GCA_022664845.1 Lepisma saccharinum
CAAAATTCTGAATCTGCGTCTAGTAATCGGTTCATCTTGCTCAGGGACCTTCGAATCTGCCATCGTAATAAACAGTAATCATCGTCATCATCCAGGATTAACTCCTACTGTAATGGCGGTCACTGCTCACGAATCGCCAGTGTTCACAGTAGGAATACAGTGAAATGTACAACTGCTATATTTATTGTTCTTCGCTGTTGTGATAAGTAGGTTTCAGGACAGTTGTACCAGTTTTTGTGAATATAGTTTAGAGTCCAGAATGGCAGTTACTTTTTCTTTATATTTATTATATAATACTTGTCAGAGTGCGGTTCTACATGATGATTGTGTAGTTGTCAGCAACTGTTTACGCTAGTAATACTCTCATTTCACATTAAGGGCTATATTGGTTGCATATTATTTTAATTTGTATAACTGCTTATAGGACGTTAACAACGGAATTATTATTATTATTCAATTCAGCAACAAACATTGAAGACCCAGGTGCGTTTGCTTGATCATTGTGTTCTCACATGAGTAGTGAAAGTATAATAATAATAATAATAATTCAGAAAGTTGTCAAGTCATTCCGTCTCGTAGATGCATTTACTTTTGGAAAATGCATCCTCAGGTTATTTGTATAAAACTGTTTTATTTACTACTTTTAGAATTTGTTTCAATTCTTCAATGCACTTCTGATTCTTCTAGAAACGGTTTTCTTAATCTTCTAAAACATCTTCTTTCTTTTTTTTTTTTTTTTTTTTTTTTGTTTTTAAATACACACGTCGAAGTTAATTCTCTGCTTTCTTTAGGTTGCATTATAATTTCCCAGTGGCGCCTAACACTTCATTATGTATATTTTGCTTTGTTAAAATTCTTTATCATAATACTTTTTCCGCTTTTTAGGAGGCATATATAAAGAGACCGATGTTGGAAAGTGGGTCCACTTGATATGTGCTTTGTACGTGCCAGGAGTAGCATTTGGAGAAGTTGATCGTTTGTCGAACGTCACACTGTTTGAAATGCCCTATAACAAGTGGGGAGCCAAGACCTGTAGTCTTTGTGAGGACGAAAGATTCAGTAGGACTGGCGTGTGTATTGGCTGCGACGCCGGGATGTGTCGAACATATTTTCATGTTACATGGTAAGTTCCTTTTGTGTATTTTAATGTTCATATTTATAGGGTTGCAAACTACTATTTTTCTTACCTATTATGTGTAGACTAGTCACTTTTATGAAACGGTCACTTTTAGAATACATTTTATAAACACCACGAGTCGTTAGCTTCTAATTTAAAAAACAATGATTAAGGTCTTCTGGGACATGTCGAAAGCAAGCTAACCAGTCTAGTTTCCTAGTGTTGACTGGTCACAAGCCCCCTGTGGTTAAAACTTACACTACATTAAAACTATTTAAAAAAAAAAAACTGTGATGTTCTAATGTAATGTAGACTTTACCCATTGGGACTTGTGAGCAGCTGAGGAAGCTCGATCGGATAAATATAGTGCAGCTTGGTTTTAACCCTTAGAAGTCCGTTGATACACCTGTTGTATCACGAAACTCCAGAGGAAACTCCAAGTGTGTAATTTGAAGTTAATATCACACACCTGCAATTGAAAGGGGGCTGATGGCGTCCTGACTAAAATTTGTCTAGCTTTTGTTTCCTCCCCTTGCCTTTTCGTCATGTGAACAAAGAATGCTTTTTTTCTATGTGGAAAATGCACTATATCTTGGCACATGACGTCATAGGATCATGCAAGTGATGGCGTTTAAAAGCTTATTCCAATATGAATATGATGATATATAAGCGTGCGACAAATAGAAGAGGAGCTGTGGATACTTTTATTATAAAAATCTTCCTGCAGCAAACCCATTACATATATAGGGTGCTCATACGCGTTTTCCCTATTGATGTATGCAATCTGGATTCTTATGAAACTTGGGAAATTTATTACGTATACACCGATGTACTTTTGAGATATTTGTTTTTACCATCGCTGCAGTAATTGCCAGTAGGCGCAAAATTTGAAAAAAAAAAGTAAAAAATGAAATAAATAAATAAAATTGAGTTTTATATTAACTTCCCCGAAATGACTTCGACCCGTCTCGATTCCACTAACTGTTAAGTTTCTGAATTCCACAAGCATCCATGCCACAACCGGGATTCGAACCCAGAACCTTGGGGATGGTGTTCTAACGCTTCAGACCGCGCGACTACCGTGGTCTACATTATATAGAAGTTGAGATGACTGAAGAACATAACGTTATTAGCAAGGTTTCTTGGTATTAGACTGAGTATCTGATTCTCTTCGATAAAACAATTCGTTTGAACCTTTCATATATTATAAATAATTATATTTTACTACAGAAACTTACTGCTATATACTATTGGTTTATTTGTGTTCATTTGTATATTAATTTTTCTAGTGCTCAGCGGGAAGGACTCTTGTCGGAAGCACATTCTGAGGAAGTAGATCAGGCTGACCCATTTTATGCACATTGCAAGTTACATACGGATAAAGCTCACATAAGGTACGAAGTAGTTGTTTGTTTTGGGGTACTAATAAACAATCACAAAAACATAAAAGTACTTGCGAGATTATTATTATTATTTGAATTCTGTAAATTAAAGGCAAAAGGCTGTATGTATGTTATTTTAATTCAGTATTTACATTTCTACCGTGATATATTGAAAAAGGATTTGAGGTTAAGGTTCGGACCATTACTAATCTGGATTAAGGCCCCTTTTATGCGCGGCGTTTGTTGAGCGTAACGAGAAGGCAGGCTACAACCAGTTTTATTTTGTTCCTTTCTATGCACTTACCGCATGTTGCGGTAGTAGGTGAAAAAAACAAAGGAGGTGAATAGTGTTGCCAGAGAGTTTTTTGCATGCGATAGGGAAACCTCTGAGCAACTGGATGTAAGAACGCGTGGCAACATAAGACTGAAAAATACATGCACAATGTTTAAATAAACAAACGCTTGCGTTCTATAGAACACGACGGCCTGGTTTTCAGAACGCGGAAGAAGAAAACGTCAACGCAGTTGCATAAAAACACCCATTTGCTTCCATTGTTTTACAGAAAGGACGGCTTCTACTGACTTCGTCGCGCGAGATAAGACACCGTGCATAATACGGGTTTAAAAAATGTCTTGTTTTGCTGCTACACAATACTTGAACAGAGTGAAAGAATATTTTCTTTCATTCCATTTCGGAGTAATTATATTTTCGCTTAGGAGTGTGATATTAGTAAAAGAAATCAGTGCAATGAAGAAGGCGCTGCCTGCGCATGGGCTCCGGCGAAGCGGTCCAGCTTAAACACTGTTTACACCGAATGTCCTGATGGGGGGATTTCCTCAGTCGAAATAGGCAGTTGCCACCTTTCTGTTCAAGAAAATCGAGACAAGCTCTGTACCGAGGGCACCATTTAAGCTTTAAAATTGGTGCTTAGGGCTATTTTGGAAACTTAAAATTATTGCGATTTCTGCTCCACTCTGTCAAGTAGCCAGATTTTACGAAAATAATATATTTTAAGTCATAAAAAAATGCCGTCTTATGTTTCTTGCGAAGATGTAAAATTAATTGTAAATTCAGTCTGTAATTTTTATTAATGAACTTACCTGGAGGGTCTTTCTTATGCATATGAACTTATAATAAACCCTGAAAACAATCGATTGTATTTTTTAAGTAACAAACAAGTGACAAATACGCGGAGGCAAGTAATATTCAAAAATGAAATGTTTGCCGAAAACGCAACATATGGGCGTCGTGAGGCAAACTGGGGAGTCACGTGAATAAAGACGTGACACAAGATTTGCCTGTACACTATAACCTCACCATTGCTAGATAAATAGCTGATATAAAGACAAGTACTGGATTATCATCATCGTGCAGACGAACATACATAATGTGAATAAAAGGAACCATCTGTTGATGAAGTAGTACCTGTACAGCTATACCTGCAGAGCAGAGATAATCACATGAAGGTTGCGGGAAATCGATTATAATCGTGTTGCAAAACTTTTTTCATAAGTGTACTTTTTTACGTGGTGAACTGACGTTCAGACTGTCTTACGAGAGTATTATCAATGAAGTGTTGCTAGAACAAAAAGTCATGCAGTATCGGATCGAGCAGCCGTAGCTCAGTTAGTAGGGAGGTGGTTTCGCATTCGGAAGGTCGTGGGTTCGGTACCAGCGGCCAGTCATCCTGACTGAGGTTTTTCCATATCTTTAGTCACTCCAGGCTAATACCTGGGTTGATACCTTCAACTTAGGCGCTGGTAGGCACCTTCCCACTTCCTTTCCTCTACCCTATCCCAGCCTGAGCCATAGATGCGTAAAGACCATAAATAAATTCAATCCGTGCAATATTTGCGACATGAAATATTCTTTGTATTTGCTTGTAAAGGTTAACCTGGTTATAACTCACTTTGACTATTCAAAAACGTAATTGCATTTCAGAGTTGTTTTATTGCACATTTTCTATACCTAAAAAATAACCTTAAAATCCAAGTAACTGTTGCCGTTACTTCTTAAACAGAATATTTTGCAAGAAAGTGACTATCATTATCGAACTCAGCGAGCACGAATTGATTTATAGAAAGTTTTACCTCTTTCGTCATGTTCGAGCTCAAGGGCAGGGACGTATCCAGGGCAGAAATCCGCAGGGTTCGTTACCCTTCTGGTATTGCGATTTCATCGGAAAAATTTGTATAGCTTAAGAGTAATAACATAGATTTTATGTATATTTCAAGCATAGATCAAATTTGGACTTTCTCCGGAAAAATAAATAAATAAATAAAAGTGTGCTTGCTCAAGATGTCCTTGTTTAAGTGATTAGCTATTTTCTTGTGTGTTAGATAGATTGTGTGTATTAGAAGAAGAAAAATATATGAATAAATAGAATTTTAATGCAATGTCTTTACCATGAGAATAATGTTCATTTCTGATTAACGAAGTAATCCATTTTGTAAACGCCATATATTACCATCTAGCATTTCCTAAGTATGTAAAGACCCGTTGCTTTTTTTTAAAAAAAGAAGCGTCATAATATATAAAAGAAAGCCAACAGATAAAGACTACATTATTACTAGTTTTCCCTCAGCTTTCAATTACCCGTAGCTATGAGTATGATAGTGTAATTTTTTATGTAATCCTTTTTCTATCACCTGACGAGACATAATTGGATTGGAAGAAATATCACAAAACGTTTAGTTAAGCCTTTCTTACATGGTTTAAAAACAGTGAAATAATGTCTTTAATTTCATTGATTACAGACGTCGACGACGTAACTACTTGGCTTTACAACTTCGCATACGCCAGCGGAAAATAGAATATGAGCAGGCGGGACACGGTGACACCTTTGAGCAGATGAGAATTAAGCGTAAAATGGCTAAACATCGACAGAAATATTTAAATCACAAAACAACAAGGACTCCACCCTGGGGTAAGTGGACATTCTGGATGATGAATCTCGTGTTCGCTTTGGTTTTTTTTTAAATTCTTAAATTATAAATCCAAATAAGAAATAATAGATGACAAGTTAGAGGGTTTTAGCGAATACCTCACAGATTTGATGGTACCAGTCGTTGCTAGATTATTTTAAAAAACACTCTTGTATTTCTTTCTTTTATGTTGTTGTTAATTATTGTTAATAAAATTTGGTAAAGCTTGCAGTAATTAGCGCCTATGCAGTTTGATGCATATTTTTAATTTCTTTAATTCAAAATTCAGGTATTAGTTTCTCATCTGGAACATAATTTTTCACACCATAAATATATTTCTAAGTTATTCAGACGTTCCCTTCTTCAAGGATTGGCAGACAGGAGAATGATAAAAATATTTTTTTTTTTTGTAACTATACAAAACTTGCTGGTAAACATTTTTTAAATATGAGTCAAGCTGAAAATGTTCTCAGATACTGAGGATTTTGATTGTGACAATAGCTAGTGATCTATTTACTGTATTGTAAAGATACTAAACTGATTTTAAAAGTTTTACCAGTAAAACTATTTAAATAACATTCTATGTATCAAGTCATTTTTTGTGCGGCTGTATTGACAACATCGGTAAAAGAGATTTGATGTAGATTTTCATGTCTCATCATCAGTTTTTCTGGGCACTTGTAAAACTTTTTCTGCCTCCTGAAATTAGGTAACGTTAGTATCTTATGTTCGGAACTATTCATGATTAACATTTGGTAATTATGAAATATGCTGAATCTGTTATAAATACGTATGGAACTTTCGTAGGCATCAGTATGATGATGATGATGATCGGTGTTCCGTCCAAATATGAATAGGCAATGTTCAATTTGTGTATATTTTGTTGTAGTTCCTACACAGAAAATGCCCCGTTTGCTGACTACAAGTGCCTCTGCATGTCGAAAACTCTTACACAAAGCTGAACTTATGGGCATAGACACTCAAGCTTTAGAAGTTCAAGAAGCTCAGGTTGCTGCCTTGGTCGATGTAAGAAAGAAATGGCACATTCCACCAGCTTTTAGGTAAGATTTTCTTTTATGTTACTATAGAGCAGGTAGCGTCTAAACCGTAAATCTAGCCAACTGTGGGCAGGCATTAAGAACGAGGAAGTTGATTTAATGCTGATATTATTTTCAACTTTTGTTTTATGTAAACAGTATGTTTCAGGTTATGATATATAAAGGAACATTGTGACTATATGCAAAGTATTATTTCTGCAGCTGTTTGTGTACGTTTCGTGTTCCCTTTGAAAATGAACAAAGAAGTTTCCTGGTTGTGCTGAAGCAAAAATATAGATATTTCTCTTTTAAATGCTTGATACTCAGCCTCTGTGGCCTAGTATTGAGTGTCGGCGGCGCAGGTTCGAGTCCTGTTTATAACCACCCTTACTTTCTTTTTTTTTCTCTAGAGTTCCACCAGTTCTATCTGAAATAGAGATCAAGCTCCAGCTGGTAGCGTTTCGTAGTCTAGAATGACACTCAGCATTGATAGAATCAAAAACTAGTTTATTTTAGCGTTTACTTTTTCTTTGTTCGAATTTGGATTTTCATTGAATATTAGATAAAATGTATCATATTAGGTTTTTCTGTTACATATTTCAAGTTTTCCTAAAGACAAATCTAAGTATCGGGTTTTTTGGTTTTAATTTATTATATAACAGGTTGTTGAAAACACTGGTTCTATCGTTGCGATCTAATAGTTCTGAATTATCACCAAGAGATAGATGCATTGCCAACCGAAGTAGCTTTGTACTATAATCCCGTTACATACAGTGACATTGTCCAGTTACTGTTTAATGGATAGTGTTTGTTGTATCTACTTGTTCTCTCGTTTATTTTAATGCCAAGGCTCGAATTGCAGTTCACCTAGTTCATTGAGTTACACATTCAATATATAAAGGATTGAAAAGTAGGAATTTGCTGTCATCATTTCACTTATGCACTGACTTTGCTTCTTTTAAGTGTGGAGTTCATTGGCTATTACCTCGATCGAAATGTTCGTTTGACATCAATGAAGAGGCGAATGACAGAATTAATGGATAACAACTCACAGTTATTGGAGGAACAACAAATGTTACGTCAGAAATATGATCAGGTAAGGTAATCTTATAACTAGAGATGATTTTTTTTTGCAAGTGAGAGAGAGAGAATAAGGATGCATGATGTGTTGTCGCTTTTGTGGTTTATTAGTTGACCATTTTCAGCTTTACTATAATATCTGGATAATTCGTGTAATCCTATGCGCTTTATTAATTTTATGCTGTTCTCTGGCATGCGTCCATTTTAATTTTGGTTATAAAATCTAACCTTTTTTAATGCTGAATTGAACTGCAGTATATATCAGAAGTAAAGTATTACAGTCATTACTATTTATCCGTTTTTCATTGTTCACAAAGTTGGTAAAACAGTGCTTTTGTTTGGGTTCTTTTAAATATGAGTTGTTGTAAACATGAATTTTCTACACGTTGCGAGGGTGTTTCAAAAGATATGGACGTAGCGTTTTCCATATTTTTGCCTCCTATAGGAGGGGAAGTAAACCGTGTAGGTTCATGCTTTGGTTATGTGTACCCTCCAAGGTTAGAGGCTGGTGTGATTTAGGTAGCTGAGAGGACCTCATTGTTTGCAGCTAATGGATCAGGAAATAACCAAAATTCCTTGTCAGAAACCTTGAGACTTCTGCCCCTACTATGGGATAGGAATCGAGCGTACTATGTACATCGTGTTGGTAAGAGGGATACGCAAATTGAAACATTTTACATTTCGTAGTACAGCACAAAATTTATTATTTAATACTGTGTAATTGGATTATTATTATTGTATCTATATTATACAAGAAAAATATGTAGATTAAACCAGCTGAGAGGCTTAGTGTTACCTGCTTCATCTCGTAATCAAGAAAAGAAAATTGAATGCCGGAATGTCCTTTTAAAGTTGACCATACAGCATTCCTTCCCCACTATTTCTGATCTTGCAAACATCAGATAAGATTTAATATGCTGTCATAGGAACAGAGCCAAATTGTATAAATGTTATTAAAAAAATGTCAGTCCGTATCTGAACAAAACTAATTATTTAGTTCCTAGTTCGTGGTTTTGGGTCGAGTGTGTGAATGTAGAGTTGAAAGACGTACAGTACAGTTGAGGACGTATGGACTAACGACTTCAGTCAAAACTGAAGTTGGAGAAAATGACAATCAGTGAATAATTTATTAATAATGGCAAATAAACTGTTCAGAAGTCGAACTGTTATTTACTATTGTTTTTAAATTATTTCAGTTCTCTCAAATCTTCATTTCTTGACTGAAGTCGTTAGTCAACCCTTGTCTTCAATCAGTCACTGAACTGGCTTGGAATTGAACCGAGATCTCATGCGTACTGTGTTGTTACTGTATCTCCAAGCTGTCAACGTCACAACCGCCATCTGTATATGTAGAATATTTCTCAATGCCGATGATATTTAAAGTAAGAACACTCCATTTCGATGTAGAGTTCTTTAATTCAGGATTCTTTTTTTCTGTATGTTTGCACAGATCATTGTGTGTCGAGGGTTTTGTTTTCAGTTGAGTTGCTAAGTTCAACGTGATGCATTAGGAAATCATTATGTACACAGATTGGTCGTCTCAGTCGTAGAGGAACCATTAGGTAGGGACGATATGGGCTCGATACTCTGTCAATGTGCATATTTTCATCTATAATTATTTAATTCATTCAGTCTTTTAATGCATATAGAAAAAAGTTACTTCATTTCAGTGTAGGACTTCTAAACTTATTTTTACGTAAGATTTGCCAATAATTATTTCTTGTTTCTCTTTGTTTAATTTAAAGCTTTTAAGAGACCACGAGCACGTCAACAAGACGAATGTTGTTCTCCGAGATACAGTACAGAAATTCCATGATTTCATTACATCCGTTGTTCCAAATAAAAGTCTTCCATCCCTTGACATGGCTAAATCATCGCGGCATTCAAGATCACAATCTGCAAAACCTAGCAGTAGACGAAGTAGCAGCTCAGGATCATCGAAACAGCTTTCTCATGATATTCCAGTCGATCACAGGCAAGGTAAGATGCACAACGAAATGGTGCTGGACATTCTTTTACCATTTGGATTGCATTACGAGGGCCTTCAAGCCAAGCTAAGAGTTCAGAATACAGAATAATATGAGTAGAATGCATTTATTGAAGTGGAAACTACATTTGTTTTTCGATACATATTTTATCACTTTTTCTATCACATTACAACAATGCAATTTCCTTGAATTGGTTCTCTTTTTTTTCGTCAATATTTTAAATGCCGAAAATCAAGTTGTTTTATGACCTAAGAGTGCTCATCTTTAGGTATACAGTGTTCGGAAGAATTTACTATGGTCTTAACAATTATGTTTGGTTGTATTGTAGATTACTGAGATAAAATAAATTACTAACTGCGTGCTGACAGTTTTTCTGGGAGTACATGCCTTTCAGATTTATATTTTTGACCTTGAGTTTATCCATGTTTCGATTTAGATACACTGTAACACGGATTACAACCAGCATAAAAGGAAATACGTCATGAGTTGGGCTCAAATTTTTATATACAAGGCTGTCCGAAAAATATCCGACCATAGGCCAGGAAAATAAAATTTCATACCTGGCGTGTTTCAGTTCCTAATCACTTTCGAAATGGGGCCATTCAGCTTCCACACACTGGAAGCATGCCTGGAACGCCTCTTTTAGAGCTGCTGTCAACGCCGTCGTCGCATTGTGCGCGATGTCCTGTCGGATGTCAAAGTTGAGTGTCGATTTGACTTTAGCGAAAAGCTAGAAATCACAAGGAGCCATGTCCAGGGAGTATGGAACTTGGCGATTGATAGGAATGCGGTTCTTGGCCGGTCTTGTTATCACGTGGAGCCAGTTTTATGAAGCCCACGGATCTGGTATCTTACGACGAATTGCATTATGTATGCGACGAAAATGTCAAGATAGTACTCTTTCGTAACTGTTCGTCTTGTTTCTTAGCTATGCGTCAATGCCACTGTACTCAAAAGAACAAAATCAGCATCAGTTTGGTTTTTCCCTCGACGTGTGGCCATCTTTGAAGCGATTGTACCACTGGTTTATTTGTGTACTCCCCATGGCATCGTAGCGGAGAAGTGGAAATCAGTTAGAGAAAGGTCTGGACTGTATGGAGTTGAGAGAATATCTCCAAACGGAGTCTTGTAGGGGGGCAGCAATTCGCTGGGTAGTATGGGGTCATGTATTATGCAGAAAAAATATCCCCTTGGTGTTTTTTTTTTTTAAGCATTATGCAAATATTTACATGTTATTCCATCACTTAGCCAGAATGTTTGCGAGAACGACTGCTGTAGGCTTGCAGCCACCACTTCCGGGATCGCTACTCACAGATGTACACCCATCTTTTTGTTTTCCACCATTGAAATGTTCTACTGCGGCTAAGTACTTCATCATCGTACTCTGCATGAAGTCTTCTGTAAATGCCCGCCAGTTTCACTTCTTCTTTCGCAAAAAATACTTCTCAATACGGTTCCTCACACTGTTGATCACTATTTTCATTAACTGACTATCGATTGTCTCGAGAGATGCGCCCCGCCTACCAGTGACACGAAACTGTCTGAATGAGTATTTTGTCGCCATCATATTTCCTTCTATGCGTATGACACGAGAAGTCCCGATTTGACTGGAACATTCCGTATACATATAATTTATTACTGTAGGTCGAGGAGTTAGACAGGAATGTTGCTGCAGTAATATCATATTATTACAAGATTAGGTTAGGTTGCTAGTTTGCACTGATCGATAGCTATAGACCTTCTTAATCAGTAATATCTCATAAAATGGAACGTGCAGGTTCTAATGTGATGATGGTTCATTTCCTACCATAATTCATAAGAAACAATGATGTACACTTTACTCATAAGTCTTCAATTCATGCAGCATCGAGGAGTACCTTAGATTTATATCCAAAGATACGAACAATAAAATCTTCGGGCAACATTAGTTCCTTAGATTCATTAAAAAGAACACCTTAGGCTGCAACTAAATACATAAACATTTACAATTTACGTAGAGCCGGTAATAGGTTGTTGACGTACCAAACAATCTTATGAAAAAGATCATTGACAGAAGTACAATATTTTGTTCCTAATTTCTGAATCTGATAAAGGCAATAAAACCATTCTATCCCTTACTGCAGTTGCCTTCTACCCTTTTTATTTAATACGTGTTTAGAAGCGATGTTACAATAAGGGAGACAAAGTTACGGTTAGAGGAAGAGAAGACAAAATGGATTAGTTATGGAGATGGGGTGATGAGAAAGAATCTCGTTCTTGGCGGGTGGCATCGCAAGTTTATATGTGAACCAGCATTCTGTCTCAGATTTAAATCTGAACGTGGTTCGAATCCCACGTTAATACTAGGTCCCGTGGTTAGAAGTTTACGCGCTCAATTATGATGAAAATAAACTCTTGTGAACTGACGAGTTGCTGATGTAGAAACTGGACATATTGAAAACTGTTTCAGTTCACGTTAATCTATTATATAATGTAGTTTTTATTTTAATAAACATAGATTTATCCTTCATAGAGAACCACATAAGGTAAAGGTAAATGACACAATTTTATGGACTAAACCGGATCAGTATTGGTCTGAAGGTAGGCCTGTTCTATCGTTGTTAAAGTTGCATTCTGCACACAGATTGTTCGTAATTTAGATATGTTAGCCCTTATCATACCAAGGAACATGTTTGTAGTGCCGACTGATAACTATTGTACGTATATAATGTTAGTCTCTGATTTTTCTATTCCTTCCTCATTTATCCTAGTGATCGGAATTAATGAAAAAAAAAAGAAACAGAAAGAAACTCGGGAGTTTTCTAGAATATATAAAAAAAAATAATAGAAAATTGATCTTGGGTCCTCTGTGGACCCCGCTTGGTATTTTATGCCTTTCGTATGCACTATTTTATGACCTACCTTATGTTCTATTTAATGTCGTATTATATGTCTTGTTTCATGTATTATTAACGTCCTACAGTATTTCTAATTTTCTAAAGCTGAGATGTTCACACCTAGTAACTTTTAATGTGTAACTTTTTTATATATGTTATACAGAAATTATTTTTCTTACGGAATATGTCCACTTTGCAATGACAAAAAGATAGATTATGCCTACATGTAAATACCGTTTCAATAGTAAAGTGACATTCCCAGCACATGAAAATAGAGAATCACATGACCACTCCATCAACTTGAGTAATAATATATTAGTGAAATAGTATGGCCATCGAAAATAAGGTACAGTAATAAAAATAACAATAAAAAAAAGCCATAAGATATATCTGCTTGCAGAAAGACTAGTTAAGTTTCGTAATGACCTTGCTTACCTTGTGCATAGTTACTCAAAATTTAATGTCCTTCAAAATTTATCTTACCTTTTGTTAATTTAGTGCTGTTGTAATATCAATATTTAATTACATTTTCGATTTGTAGGTTCTCTTCATATGCCTTTGAATGATTGTGGTATCTGTCATCAGACTAAGGATCAACATCTCCTAGCTAAGTGTGATACTTGCCACAGGTATTACCATCTTGGCTGTTTGAATCCTCCTCTAACGCGAATGCCTAAGAAGACTAAACTTATGGGATGGTAGGTTACTAAACGGTGCAGTTTCTTACACATGCAGGGGATTCTAAAGTAATACATATGCATATTGGTTGTCAATAAGTTGTGTGTTTATTTATTTGAATTATTTGATAATAATTAATTTTATAAGTACTGTAAGTTATATATTTCATTACATGTTTTTCGTTTACATTATGACTGATATTATGTGTTCAAAATATCTTCATTGTTATCAGACTTGCCATGCGCCACTTTGGAAGTCTGTGAATTGTCTATTTCTGTGCCAAATTTTATATAAAATCGAGCTTGTCAAGTAAATTTATTTCAACTGATAGTAAAATTCGTTTTCAAGTGTTTTTCCGTCTTTTCTAAGAACGACTGTAATATACTGCTAGTAGTATCTTAAAATATATCGTTCAGTATTTATTTCAACATTTAAATATTAGTATATTTGGATATCAAGATTGTCTGCATTGCATTGTTTTCTAAATGATTTATTGCTATTTGTGAAATATTTCGCACTTAATGACTATTTACAATTATTCATTGAAACCCAGAAATGCTGGTACGCGTTAAATGCTTTCATGTTTTCAAGACACTGGAATTCAAGAAAGTGTTACATAGATTCTGAACAGAGAGTTTAAATAGTGAGAACCTGAGATAGGATATCTTATTTTTGCATATTATTAATAACTCTTAGTCTCAATCTACCTACGTATGTTTTAACCTCACTTTTTTTTTCAGAAACTGCACATGTGGCATTTTTGACAGTTTTTAGTTAGGCAAGGATTTTGGTACAGGTTCCCAAAACTCATCCATGAGTACAGAAATAACACCGGTTCCACTAACCCCTTCGTACTGAAAACAACCAAAATAGCTTAATTCACTGTAGAGATGACCTATATGAGAGCACTACAGAGAAATTTCGTTTTTACGCTTATTCTAACTCTGTTTATGTCGCTACGGTGCAGAGTAAAATTTGTACTGTGTGCACACGTAAAGATGTCAACCGATTCTGATCAAAATAGTGTCCTAGTGGAAAGAAGAAAGAATGTGTGGTTAATGAGAATAAATACCATAGAAACATAATCAGAAACTTTAGGGGCCGTGGTGGCTCAGTGGTAGAGCGCTCACCTCTGGTACTTGAGGTCCTCTGTTCGTTCGAAGCTCATGCCATGTAGGCTTTGTGATGGATAGACACCGTGTGCTTGTTTTTTTTTGGGGGGGGGTCCTCCCGTTTCCTCCCACTTTATTCCACCAATTCTCCCATCGGCACCCATCCAATCTTAGCCAAAGTTGAATAAAGGTCTTAAAAACAAAATTCAAATAATCAGAAACTCGAGGATCGAACTTGATCAATCGTATTCAAGTAAAGATGTTCTGGCTAAAGTTCAAGAAATATATAAAAAGAAATCAGAAGAGATTTATGGGAATACCATCGTTCCCACAGAAGAAACCAGTGACAAGATGCATACGTGCAGATCCGTATTGCAAGGAGAGAACCAAGAGAGAAAGTTTTATATCGAGTTTACGATATGATTTTTAGTTATAGATAATTCAACTACAACAAAGACAGAAAGTAAAATATTTTGTTACCCCCCCCCCCCCCAAGGAAATGTCACATGTCGTTTCTTAAATAGCTTATTCATGTATCATCAGAGAGGTCAGTATGACAAATCTAAGTAATCCAGAATGTATACTTGCAAAGTATCTTCACTTTTCAGTGTGTAATGAATCCCGATATACTTCTGAGACCAGCATATTAGCGTGATTCTTTGAACTATTTACCTTTCACGTATTAATTAAGCATCAACCTGAAACTAAACTTTTGTATTCTTTTGTTTTGCAGGCAGTGTTCCGAATGCGATAAAGAATCTTCTGGTTCAGAAATCGAATGTTTAGATCCAGAAGCTCCTCGCAAACTTCGCCATAAAGATTTAGAGAAATCTTTAGTACTAGAGTCTGTCCCCAAGGTAGTGCTACCGTCAGAAACAGCGGTCAGTAGTGTATGTACTCTCACCACCCAGTGGCTTTTAATATAGCATTTGCCTTAATAACAAGTTCCTTGTATTTGTAATACCAATTATAACATCACCCAGTTAACCCGTTCCATGTTCGCTGTGGTGAGAGTTAAAATATTGGTATAAATATATTTACTAATAACACTTACTCACAATACTAACATGTCTGGTGTGTATATAATATGCATGCGATCCATCCTTTCTTTACTGTTCTTGATAATCCAGTTTCTAAGCGTCGCTATTAAGACGAGAAATGTTTATTTCAGTTAGATCTGTTGTGAAAATAGGAAAATATGCGTTGCACTTATCGTTGCCCCTTTCCGTAATAGAAACTAACCTAAAATAAGTACATTGTATGACTCATGGAAAGTCAGTATTACAGATTTAAACGTATCTAAAAATCTGTTCTCGTAAATGTAACGGTCGCGTAAACTAATGCCATGCTTTTCGGTAACAATCAGTCACCGTCTTCAGGCATTTTAACAGAGGTTAATTCAATATGTAATAATGTGTGTTGGCTTAACATCAATCAGTCTAGACGACTATTACATTTATGAGAGCAGACGTCTAGGTAAGTTTAAATTTGTAACCTAAATTGATCTACTATAGTTCCCCAAACTTACATAATAATCTCACTAGAACTGGATCTACCGTGTACGATATAACCTTGTCCTCACCTAAAAAGTGTCATAAACTAGCTCCAGAATCCTCTCTATATTTGACTTCAGTTTGACCTCGTAACACCCATAAAAATCTTAGTTCGACACTGGCAGCTGCGAGTCCTCCAACCTTATTTGCCTATTATGATGTACTCTTTGCTCTGCTTTCTACGTTGCTGAAGTGAAATTGTCTCTTTCCGTCAGATTGTTTCTCCTCCAGCTCCCAGCTAGCCTCAGCTACCCATAACCCAACCCTGTACGAGGTGTGTGTATTAAAAAAGAAGAGATTGATAGAATAACTTACCTTTATGTGTTTGTATAACAGTTCTAATTGTTAGATCTCATTTGCAATAATATACCGATACAATCTTTTTTTTTTTTTTTTTTTCGATCAGAAACGTGGAACACATCAGTTTCTGTCAACTGTTTTAACACATCAACCGTTTTCATCTTTATTGCATGAACTGACTCAAAAGTACTCCTTGAAGCACAGATTTCACTTTAGGAAAATGAAGTAAATCTCAGTGTGTGTAATCTGGCGAATGTGGAATATGTTGCAGGATGTTGTTGCGTTCGTTGGCCAAAAACTGCTTCAAAGAATTTGCTGTATAAACAGTCTTTTCGAACGATCTGGTAGGTTTTTCAACATTTACTTCGATTCTTGAAGTAGAAGGTCGTCCAGGGCGTTCATCGTCTTCTACGTTCTGACGTCCTTCACTGTATCTTTTGTCACTAACACACATGCACGAGACATGCAGTCCTTCATGTAAGCTTCAGTAAGTATTTGCAAACTCACATTCCGTTAATGTTTCGTTCAGTTTTAGCAAAAAAAATTCAATTTTACACGATGCTCAACTTTTTCCGAAACACGACAAAAAACACAGCTACCCCAAACCACGACTCGCAATCGAGTATTGATGTTTGTCATTTAGGTTCAGACACGTTCAAGGTAACCGTCAAAGGGTTCTCATTCAGTTCTCACTGCTTCCCGTAAGAGTAGAAACGCAATCTCGTTTTTAAAAACACACATCGTGTTCTTTTGACAACATTTTTTCTGTTCGTATCTTGAAAATCCTAACTCACAAGTCCTTCACTACGGCAGAAAGAAAGGGGAACATATTCGCCAAAACTGCACAAGATCTAAACGATAATTTAATATCCTTCTTATCATTCCTTTCTTCATTTATTTATTTTATTTATTATTTTTTTTAATTATTGTCGTCGTCCTCTTTGATCAAACATTTTTCCAATTTCGTTACTTCTCCGGCCCTACTGGTATTTTAATTTTCTTCTACCTGTATTGTGCTGTATATAAGATAAAATTATTAATATACGAGCACTGACAGCATAGCCAATCCTTTCGATCCCTCTTCTTCTTTTCGAAAGATTGTCAGCTTTTTATTTTTGTGTGAAGTACGTGTGCACTTATCACTATGTCTTATACACATAAGTAAAGTAACCTTTTTTTCTACCATATTTAGTGGTTTGTTTGTGGAGAGTCATGTATTCATGAAAGTTCGGAAACATTCTTACGTCCTGTTACCTTGTTACGTGTTATGTCGTTGTTATAACTGTTTATATTGCAAGAAAATTATTGGTAGAATATTTATTAGCCTATACATTTCAATACATGTATATTTTGTGTGTGTAATCTAAAAATTAAGGATTATATTTATTTTAGTGTTTTGTGTGACAAATCTGAGCTTTAAAAGTTACAGACGGATATTAGATTGAAAGGAATAGAACATAGCCATTATGGACGGGCCCTGCTATTAACTTGAAAACCGAACCACGCTTCGGCTTGAATCCGAGGCAGAGTGCAAATGCACAAGAAACACGCGATACCAATTCGGAACTAAAATGACGTGTACCTAACACTAGAGCATGCTTTTGTGGTAGTTAAATTAGGGGATATTTCGCTTCAAGCTGTGGGAATTTATCATACGTTAACTCCCTTTATAGGACGTCCTTTCTGGGGTAAGACTGAAGAATTCGCATAGATTGATCTCTGTGTAGTTTAGGTTTCGAATCCAGGTCTTCCACATGGTGGACAAGAATTCTAATCGTAAGCTGTCGTCAGGACTAGATTTTGTTCATGTGAAGCGACAAGCTGTAGTTTGAGTTCGATTCCCGCTTAGCTCGGCGACCAATTCTTCTTTGTTGCAAGTTTGCATTTTGTTGTATTGTAATGCAGGGTCATTAACTTCGTAGCACGGTAAAATCTTAATTTTTGCTTCCAGTTTTCTCTTCGGTACGAGCAGTTCCGGGCTCCACTCCACTTCCGGTCTCATTGGTCATGTCGCTTACAGAACACCTGCCCGGTCATCGAGAGATTTTACGTCAACGTGTTTCAGCTTGTTTCCATCCACAAGGTCTATACGTTAAAAGAAATTAACATGTGATTACTCGACACTGTTGTCACTAGAAGAAGAACTACGTATCCAAGTGGTTAATGCTCTCGCTTACGGTGCAAGCAGATCTTTGTGGGGTTTACCAATTTCGGTGTTAAAGCTCTCATCTCTGGTGTTTGAGATCTTCAGTTCGATCCCCGCTCATGCCATGTGGGCTTGTAGTGGACAAACACCGTGAGCGTTGTTTTTCTTGAGGTTCTCTCGTTTCCTCCCACTTTGTTCATTCCACCAATTCTTCCATTATCATCCATCCGGATTGAGCCAAAGTTGCCTAAAGGCCTTAAATAAAATTCAGAATTGAAATTTGGTGTTGATCCACTATCGTGTTCTCAGTTGGAGAGCTACTTCAATTTATAGAAGACTCTGGTCTTAAAAGATAAAGCTGCGATGGGGTCTCGTTGCAGTAGCCGCGTGATACCTTCATTAAAGATAAGTCACCTTACGTAGACGTTGAGAGCCAAGGAGGATGTTTTTTGATTTGGATAATGGGTGTGTTTCATTAACTTCAAAATTTTCGTGAGTTTTTATATTGTATTGTGCAGTGCTACTAACCATTTTCTAACCATCTTTGTGTATGTCATTGGTTTTCAATTTGATATGAAAAGTACGGTCAAAATTATACATGAATTTTTATGTTGTATGTCTAACCTAGTTTTTTTTTAAAATTTGATGTTTACATGTACAAAATTTGTAAACTAAGATTACTTCTTTTTCCTCTGTTGATGTCTAAAGTCATTATTAGGTAATCTGCGCATGTAAACAAGCTGTTGAGCGGGTTTATCCTGACGCTTCGAAAATCTTAGCAATTTTGTGAAAATTGACTTAAGATTTTAGCATTTTATTACGTCTTAAAGCAAAATTTCGAAGTTCTTTACTTATTTCATAATAATACTTATAACGAAGGTAGTTTTAGAAGCTAGGTATTTACAAATTATCATATAGTCATCTTCAAGTTTCATTCTCGATCTGAGAAACTTGATATGTTTCGGCCCTTCTGCTAAGATGTAATATTTTTTGGTATATTTGAATAATATTTCGTAGTTTTCGAAGAAGAAAAAAAAACCCGCCCAGGTTAATGTTTTCCTAAATCCATTAATGTTGAATGGGCTTCTTTGGCAGGTGGTTGTAAAACGTCTTGAACCGTGGGAAATGGTTGGCCAAGAAGTAGTAAAGAAGAAGCACCGTGAGAAGCGGAGACATAGCTCAGACGTGGAGGGGGAACGAGAAAGAAAGAAGCGCAAGAAGAGGAGGAGTATGGAGAGTATTGATGATGACAAGCCTCCCATTAAGATTAAGGTGTGTCTTGTTCTTATATGAGAAATATTAGATTTCATGTTGTGTTTATTGGGGAAAGTTGGAATATAAAAGTTGATTGTGTTCTTTTGAACTGTTATTATGGCTCAGAACTGTGCGAAATCATCTTCAACTGAACAGGATAACTCGGCGTTCACTCTTCCGGGGGAAAATTAGAAAGATATTGTTTAGGGTGTTAATTGAGGTACCATGTTGGTATTCACCGAATGAAACAGGAAAACCGTAGAAATTTCAGTGAGGATAACCTGCAGTGGCCCTTTATTGCTAATTCGAAGTCCGTAACGTTAATCACTGACCACGGGGACAGGGCAAAAGGTGGTAGTTCAAGAATTCTTGATTTATTCTTCTTTTCCTCACTGGTAGTAGAATAAAATTTTATATCTGAACGGAGGGTTATAGTCCTGGTACAAAATTTATTAACTGGCAGTCATTAAAGTTTGCAAAACCCATTGGTGTTAATTGATGTCATTGATTTAAATTTTTACGCTTTTGAGAAGACTATTCTATTTGCAAGTAACTCATATACATTGAAATCGATTGAAAAGTCACATAACAACTTTGATTAAATTTTACCAAGTTTCTTCGCGTATTGTACATATTTAATATTTCTACTGGGAGGGGATTATGTAAACTAAATTGCTGATGAGAGTCTTTCATTCTAAAGATTTCACTTACTGTTTCAAAACATCAAATGTTCAATGTTTATGCAGAATCTTATTCTTATAGATAAAGCCCATTCCAATGCCATCTGCTGTTACTCCCAATACTTCTATGGCGGAGATAGTTGTATCATCACCTCCTGAGCAGACACCACCAATGCCGAAACCTAAACCACCAAGACGTTCGAAAGATATGGACATTATGACAAAATGTGATGTATGTGAAGGACCTGGTTCTAATCAGAATCTGGTGAGGTAAGTTAATGCAGCATTCATGTAATAACATTTATCTTCTCTTTAAAGTGTATCTTCATAATACAAAAGAATGAAACGGTATGAGTTGAGAGAACCAGTCAATGTCTTGAGTAAACCATGTTTATCGCTAGAGATGGTAGACTGGACAATACTAACTGTAAGAATTAACTTCACGAGTTAGTGTTCGTAGAAAATAGTTTAAAAAAAATAAGATATGCAGTAGAGAATGATAATGAGGATAATAAGTGTTCTGCTTGGATGCAGGTGTCATGTGTGGCCCAACAAACGTCTTTGGGCACAGTGAAATGAAATGAGTTGCCATTGCTTTTCATTGGAT
>JAGDQP010011150.1:0-39198 GCA_022664845.1 Lepisma saccharinum
TAATTTCCACTGGAACAGGAGAGATCTGGCACATATCTAGGACACAAGAAAACGTTAGTCAAAAGCTTAGTTCTTTCCGGGGGAAATTCCGTACTGTTCGTTGAAAGTAATAATTGGAAATACGTTGTAACAAACACTGTATGTTCCGTAGACAATATCCTTCCTTCCAGCCCAGTAAAGAAAATTGGTTATAAAAACAAAATGAATAGTTATTATTTTTCTACTAAATTTATAAAACAAAGAACCAAGATTACAAGTACAACTTAATCAAAATAGAAAATGTTCTAATAATAAAGAGCAGAAGCTGCATGTTCCTGATGGGCGTAGCAAACCTTGAATGTTCAACGATTCAAATGCGAAGAAAGCACGAGTTAATACGTTAATCAGTATAGAAACACATTTTCTTCTAAATATATAAAGTATATAACGAAATATTTAACTTGCATCGCGATGTTTTGTGCATCGCGAAATAATTAAAATAACGTATGGCTTTCCGGAACAGTTTGTTGGATGGCTTGTTTTCTCTATGTAATTATAGAAGTAGCTATGTGATACATTTTCAACAGAATAAGTGATACAAACCTTATATGATATATATATATCATATTCACACACACACAAACATACTTGAACGTAATCGAACAAGTGATTCTTTATTAGGTGTCAACACTGTTATTATGGATTAACAAAAATCCCTCCGCATCTCGTAAAAAATATGGACTATGCAATTTTAAGTTCAGATTTATTTGATTCCAAACTAATTGTTTGGTTTCTAATAATTAGATCTTTGTGAAAGAAACTACTCTCCTCGGATACATGAAAACAGGGGTAAACATCTTAGACTCTATATTATTTAGAATTTGATAGAGCCGGTCGTAAGTTTCTGTCAAGATTCATATTCTAGCAATTCTACACATTTTTTAGGAAACGTCAAATGGCTCACTGTAAATCACCACCATAAGGCTGACAGTCTCTTCCAAATTCTGAGGAATTAAGACTTTTCACGAACATCTACTCCTGTTTTGAGCAACAATGCCCGTAGTTCCTTTCATAAAATCTTAATATTTGTAACATATTATTTTAGAATTAGACAAATTTCTTTCAAAATATCCAGCTCCATGCTTCATTTCACGATCTTTCAACTTCATGCTTGAAAACTCTTCATTATTTTCTTTATTTCTTCAGTTGCACACGCTACGACTGATAAATTTATATTAAATACCCTCACATCTCCTATATTTTTTTTTAAAATTTAATAATAACTTTTTCTCATATTCATTACCGTGCCATGTTTTCTGCTAATAAAAAGGGGTACGTACTTATTTTTATATGTAATTTTAAGTAGCGAAATCGGGTCTTTCGGACATAATGCTAAAGTAAATCGAGTGATTCACATTACGACGAAACCTCTGCGGCCAAGAAACGTTGTGACATGGTTTCCGTACCACGCATGTTGATGTGAAATTCGCACGGCCTCATCATATTCATAACAGGCAATTGTCGAGTATTGCACCATTCACACAAACAGAGCAATGGCGTGTGGAATTTCTGCAGAGAGAAACATTGTAACACTTTATTACTTAAAAACCAAAAGAATTTAGTTCATTTTAATTTAGATTTCTCTGAAGTGATTCGTTGCAATGGATGCAGACCCGGTTGGTTTTTAGCTGATGTTAATGGAGGTGCAGAAAGTATTCAAACACAAAAATAGAAGCACAGGAACAGGACAGTCCACCATTGTACGGAAATGGTTGTGTGCCGTTTCAGAACGGAATTTAAGGGACATCACTTTCTCAATACTGTAATTCACTAACACAAAAATTATTAGATTTTTCAAACCAGCAAGGGTTTTCACTCAGGGTCCAAATTGTAGGTGTAAATGGAGTTTTACATGGTTTCTATTGATTTGTCCCGATATATATATATTATTTTGAGGTGCGTGTTCGACAATTTGGAGGGGTTACTCCCTCATATGAATATCACGCACAATCCTTGAACTCCAGTGGTTCAGGCAGTAAAGTCAAGGATTATCGATCGGCAATGGATAGTCTCAACAGTTCGAACCATTTTGACTGGCTTTCAACGGCATCCCTCATTTGTTCCAGACAAATGCGAAATGGTACCTTAAGTAAGGCCCTGCCAGATGTCTTGCCCGTCCTCTGACGTAAATAAATTCAAATTTGCTTTTCTAAAATTCTGCATAGATAAACCGCAATAAATCGTACCCATGTTTGTACTAGTCAGCAATATTTTAAATAGTTAATTACAGATCCATCAATGTCTCATGGACATAACTAAAATTATTAATTCAAACAAGTCTACCAATAAATAAGTGAAATCTGCCCGAACATTAAATGGAAAATTTGAAGGCAATATTTTATCTTTATTTTCATATATTAACAAACATTGTTTTCTAAAGGGAACGTTCACGAATAGGCCGATACAGTTACTTCGAGCTGTTAGCGCTTTTGTCAAATAGGAGAGTAATACATGTAGCCTTTGAATAATATTTTCAAAAATAACGAAGGTCCAAAAGCAAATGCTTCGCAAGACCTCAGGTTGGATAAGGTTCCCATTACCACCAACATGAGAGCACTCTCAGAACTTCAATTTTTTTACATTATGTGATTAAATGAATCCGAACACCCTGCTTAGCGTGTATTCATCATAAAGAAGGACGCTGTACTGTTATCCACCTCGTGGAACACATGGTCAGTGATCACTATAGTCAGCAGACAGCGCGAGGCGGCAGTGAGGGTCGATCTGAGGAAATTATGTACTTTCAACGTGGTCAGGTGATTGGGCACTACTTGTGAAAGAAGTCTGTGCGCTAGGCTTTCACCCTTTTGAACATCCCTAGGTCTACTGTTTCCGATGTTACACTGAAGTGGAAACGTGAAAGAACATGCACGTCTAAACGACCTGCAGGCCGATCTCTCTTGTTGACCTACAGGGACTGTAGAGTTTTAAAGAGCGTCGTGCAGCGCAATCGTCAATCACGCATTTCCGCCATCACAAATGAATTCTAAACGGTACCAAGATCTTATCCAGGCATTTGATCCTCTCGGTGATGGCGGAGTTACAGTGTAGTTCATATATGTCTTGGACGGTACTTGACTTCACTTATTGATTTATATGGTAATGTCACATTACAAGGTTATGTTGAGATTTTAAGCACTTTCCTGCTTTATACCATGGAAGACTAGTTCGGGAATAACAAATGTCTCTCGGCACGACGGAGCAAATTGTAACTGAACAGAAAATATGGATAAACTTGGGGAGGTGATTCATGGAATGAGAACAAGAGAAAAGTCCCCTGGCAAATTCTGGAATTCCGCTTCGTGTAAGAGATCCAGGGTTGCCAACTTGGAATTTAAAATCGACTGTTGACAATTGTAAGAGAAGAGAAAGATGTGGGAAAACGTCGGGATATGATTCCTGAGCTCAAAAAAAGAAAAATGTAATCTGGCAAATTCTAGAATTCCGCTTCGTGTAAGAGATTCAGGGTTGCAAATTTGGAATCTAAAATCGATTGTTGACAATTGTAACTGAACAGAAAGATATAAAAAAAACTTCGGGAGATGATTCCTGAGATCAAAACAATAAAAAATTCCTTGTGTCAAGTTTTTGAATTACGCTTCGTGTAAGAGATACAATGTTGCCAGCTTGGAATCCCAAAGTAACTATTGACAGTAATGGTAACTGAAAAGAAAATATGGGAAAACTCCGGAACCCTAAGATCAAAACAAGCAAACAAATGTGACAAATTCTAGAATTTCGCTTCGTGTAAGAGATCCAGAGTTGCCAACTTGGAGTTCAAAATCGACTGTAGACAATTGTAACTGAACAGAAAGATGTGGAAAAACTTCGGAACGTAATTCCTGAGATCAAGACAAGAAAAATTAATGTGGCAAGTTCTCGAATTCTGCTTCGTGTAAGAGATTCAGGGTTGCCAACTTGAAATAAATATTGACCGCTGATAGTTGTAACTGAACGGAAAGATGTGGAAAAACTGTAGGAGGTAATTTGTGTGATGAAAAGAAGAATAAAAGTCATTTCTCGTATTTTCGAATTCCGCTTCGTGTAAGAGATACTAAACAAGACGTAAGGTCGTAGGAAAACAAGCAAAAAGGTTACATCATTTCGGATGTAGAGGTGACCGAAGGTGGGGAAAAGTAAAGGTAAGAGCGGTGTAGGTCGGATACCAAGAACAGCAGAGGTGGCGGCCCAGGACAACGTGACACTGTCGGGCTCAGGCTTGAATTTTAGACAGGGTACATCAGTTATTGATGCGATGTGTAAACGCTTGCATTGAAAGCCATGGGAGCATTTAGAACATTTACTGTGATTTAACAAGAAGTAAGAAAGCTATTGCCGTGTTGTTCGTTTGTTGGCCACAAAATTACTCTTACTGAGAGCGAAGTGTGCATTTCTGGCCATAGTTACTCTACAGGTTATCATTCGTGCTCCGCGTGTCTCGCATGACTTCGCCAATCACCTGTTCGTTTGCTGTCCTTCCTTATCTTTTCAGTCATTCACTTTGTGAGCATTCGTCGTAGTTGTCCACGTTATTTGTTACGAGCGAAACGTGCGTTCGAGGAACGTATCGTCTCGGTCATGCGACAGAAACATCAACTACCAGGCTGCTCCTGCTTATTGAGACACATCTGCCTGCGAAGCTATGTATACTGCAGTTTTTCATAATGTTCGTATGAACATGTTTCCTGTTTGGATGTCTAAAATCACCTCCCGCAGTTTGTCCACATCTTTCTGTTCAACTACAACAGTCGATTTTTTATTCCAAGTTGGCAACCCTGGATCTCTAACACGAAACAGAACTCGAGAATTTGCCACAGGGCTTTTTATCTTATTTTGATCTCAGGAAACACCTCCCAAAGTTTTTCCACATCTTTTGAGTTCACCATGTATATTTTCACTGATCATAATTTGTATTATTTTAATGTACTAAGTTAGCTTCCCCAACTTAATAAACACATATATTTATAACCCACGAAGAAGTCGCATGCCAATGGTATATTACTCCTTATTTCAACCTCTGCTTGTAGCATGTCTAGCTCCGTGGTTGTAAAAGTATGTCAACAGATTACCCATTTTCCTTTCAACTATATCTATCAATTTCAACTAAAACTAATATCTGAGCTTTTATTCCTACTTAGACTCCACCCAACGGTTCTCCTCCTAATTCTTTACATTTTCGTTTCGTTTTTATCAACGGACACTGGGGCCCTTGCCGTATAATCCAATAGTACTTTCGCCTTGTTCGGAAACTAGCATGTCTTTGGCACGGAAACAAGCATTTGTAAGTTGTCTGTCCTTTTAGTTTGTCGATAGCTACGCATGACGCTGAAACGCCCTTTATTTCTTTGCTATCCATGACACGTTTTACTTTTTTATTCATTCAATATTGACGGTTTTACTATAATTCTGCTTCAGTAAATATATATCATCTCCTACGACGGATATATAATAAATATTCAAAACAGATCTATTCACCGATAATTATGTAGTTCACAGCATTATGATTCCCTAAGGAGCGTTTCTTTTAGGAAACAAGAAAAAAATAAATATACTGAAAACTATCCACTTTGCAAAATAGCTATACTATAAACTCTTCAAGAGAATAATTCGAGTTAGAGGTAACCCTGCACGTTATATAATTATGTAATTATAATCAACAGCAACAATCAATCCACTACTGGATGAGGCCTCTCTCGAGTGGGGATTTACTCTAATGCTCCCACGCTGACCAGACGTGTCGGGACAGGAGAGCCGAAGATCTGAACTTTGATCACCACTTTCTTTTGTTCACAGCAGCTAACGAACTGTATCAAGATGCTGAGTGGGCACTGTTCCCGAGCTTCATGCTTTCGAGAAAAATCCTTGGAGAGCCGAGGACCAAACCCGAAACCCGACGATCAGCAGTCAGCGATGCTAACCACTAAAGTAGCGGGGCAGTCTATATATACCCAGATTTTGGAATTATACAGTCGATGGTTTAATAACTATTATAAAATTCCAATGAACATCATTAGTGGATTTACTATGCAGAAAGTTGTTCATTTTCTTCAAAATATATTTCTTTTTAACACCAATATCGCATTTTGTCCCATATAGGTCAAATGTTTTCTCAGAGAAGCTGTCACTTAATAATGATGCTATGTTCCAGATTGAAGTTAATGCGTCGTATAATGCAATAGGGGTAAGTAGGGAAAAATACATATTATACAACACTTTGTATTTTTTTTGTACTAACTTATTAATATACTTTAAATTTGAAAATATACGTTACAAAAGGATTGCTCACATATTAGCTGTAAATTTAAACTGGGCGTTTGATATTATAGGCAGTCTGGTAAGTAGGAAACAATTCATACTACATAATGCTTTTTATTTATTAGTATTTTATTATTAAAATAGTTTAAATTTGAAAGTATCCGTTACAAAGATTGCTCACAGATTAAGTGTAAATTTAAACTGAGCGCTTGATATTACATACAGTCTGCAAGGCATATTCTTGAGAAAGACCACGAAAGAATTACTAACGCCCGCACCCTAATTTCACACTGCTGTTTCGATGCACGTCATATCTACAATACGAAATGACGGTTTGATATATTTTGTCTACAAGGACGTTGATTAGGTTCAACTAATGATCTATTCTAAACGTTGGATCCCCCTAGAAGTATATGATGTGAAAAAGATTGGTAATTCCATTTTAAATAGGGAATTTCAAATTATGTGTAATAGCCACCATAGGTTATATGCCACACATTTGTACGGCGTTTTCATTATTCCTATTAACGTCATTTTTTTAAATTTTATTCATGAATTACATAAATTCATACACTAAAATAGTAGCTCGTTCAGTAATTTCAATTGTCTTAAATTGTCAAATATTTGCTTTCTTCTTTAATTAAGAGACTTGTTAACATATATTTTAAAGTAGTGACTTAATGAAATCTACCGTTTTAACGTCGTAATTTTGAGTAACGTTCCTAGCCACATTTAGAATTAGCAATCAATTAGTGCTTGGTTTAACTATATATATATAATTTCACCCTGACAACAAAACATAGTTGCACGTCTTGCAATTAAGATCAAAAAACACTGAACTGCTGAACAAGACTATATTATTCATAAAAAATTAAATTACATGTAACGTTTCGACCTTCTAGCCAAGATCCTCATCAGACATACACTGAGTCTGTACAAAAAATACACACATATAAATACATGCCCAATAATACACAAATACAAATACACAAATACACATTATTGGGCATGTATTTATATGTGTGTATTTTTTGTACAGACTCAGTGTATGTCTGATGAGGATCTTGGCTAGAAGGTCGAAACGTTACATGTAATTTAATTTTTTATGAATAATATAGTCTTGTTCAGCAGTTCAGTGTTTTTTTTATAATTTCACCCCCAGACCATTTAATAATCTGCACGCACAGGTAAATCCAGCCAATCCATCGTGCTTGATTGAAAGCCAAAAAGGAAGATGAATTGTCTGTCAACCTAAGACAATGTCATGCTGGAAGAATACTAAAATGTGTCGCTAAAAGATGAATTTAGACTCAGCTACAGCCAACAAATCACAAACCTTCCTAAGATAAGGAGCCAAAAAGTTGAATTGGATTACCCAGCACTAACATGTCACTAGCTCTCTTTCTTCCTCAAGAAGGACACGAAGTGCTGCTCGAAAAATATGACCCTAAACTAAATGACAGGTGGAAGACAAACAACATCTAATCACAAGCAAGGGCACAATACACTTCAACAAAACGTGACTTCACCAGGAAGCACATAAAGGGAGTACAATGGCCACACGTAATATAAACAGGTTCCGCAAGGGGTGTAGAAATTAAAAAAAAATACATTTCCAGACCATAACTCAACATGTCAGACTTAGAACCAGAAAGCAGAAACCGACGAGGATACAACATACTTATTCCCAATGACCAACACTGGAATAAACCTATACTGGGTAACCATTATACTGAACAAATTTGGCTTAAGCCTCAACAAAAGCTAGTCATGAGAAATCAGTGACCGTTAATTACTGAAAGATAAACAGAATGCAGAAAACTGTATCATAGAGAGATAATACAACAACACTAAGATCATTTGTCTTCCTCAAATTTCAAACATACTGTACGCGTAACGATCGCTCCATAATTAAAACTTCTACCATAATAGTACATAATTGTGAAAGTAACAGCCCTTTACATATATTAACTCAGAACAGGCATAGCGCCTTACTACTCAGTTATATGGGCCAGGGCAATAATAATCTCACCTAAAACGTAGAACCTTAGAGGCTACAGCGTGATCAGCGCTCACTCACCAATTCCGTTATCAACATGGCTCTCATCTCATAAAAATATATAGGAGATATTTAATGCCCTTCATGTCGAAGGTACAATTAGCAACCATCACACATTAATAGCCAGCTAATCGAAGTAAGCAGGTAGCACAAGGCTCATCTATTAAATATAACCGCGCAGCACTGTCAACGAACCTTATTCTGTAGTAACTGAACTGAATGATATCTCACCAAGATAAGAGTAAACAGTGCACGGTTAGGACCAAAATATGCACTATTACGTTTTATCCATAATGTTATCCATAGATCTGATAATATTATTAGAAGCATGTGGGAACGACACACTGACACTGCGGTAATCGGAATAATAAAGCAAATCAAAATGGAGCACAAGAAACTGTTATGGGTTTGACTTCTCCAAAACGAGAACGTAAACCTACCCTGCAGCACTAGAATAACGCATCATCAACGTTGTGATGTGGTCTCTAAAGCTTGATGTCACCGTTCAACGAAGAACGAATTTAAATCTCACTTGCAAGAGGGCATTCGTAGGCAGCCAGGCCCCTAAGCTTACATGTGTATCATTTCACCTGCTACGTTTCAGTAAACTTTCCCCTAACTAAGCACAAACCATGAAACAAAAGGTTTAGTGAGAGTGCTGAGTTAAGATAACTGACCTACATATAACCATGCATATTTAGTACTAAACGAAATGAGATTATTTCCACCAGCTGTAGATAGAAAATGAACACACGTCAAACAAACCAGATTGTCCACAAAATAACGTCGTGTTTAATTTTGGAAAAACCTGACAGCAATGCTCTGTAGGCAGGATCTATGAGCTTCATGCTGTTACCGCACATAAAATTCATTTTATTATTATTATGAGAGGCATGTACCATATGTATATCCTAGGCTGCTCAAATATAGAGTTGAGAATTGAAATAGCAGTTGTACATTATATTACTATATTCTACCCAGTGATTCCGCCAGACACCCTCTGTGGGGATGTTTCCCCACAGCGTCTCGACAACCCCCCCCCCCCCGAACTTTAAAATATTTGCTGTGAAAAATCGATAGAAACCGTACAAAACTTCACTTACACGCTCCTACTTTTGACTTTGCACCCCAAACTCAAAATGCTGGCGGAAACCCTGATTCTACCTTATCTAAAGGTCAAATATGATAAATGAGGATGAGATATATATAATGAAAGGTTTTGTTACCTAAAAACGTCCCTTCTACAAAGGACTCTGCACAAACCTTATAAGAAATGGCTTCAATCAAATTGTTTGGAATGTTAATATGTTGTAAAATGAAACAAAGTGAGCAAAAGTCTCCATGAACGAAAAGTCGAGAAATCAATAATTTCAGATTTACCTGCCAAAACATGCTTAAATGTTGATGACAAAGAGATCTTTGCGTGATCTTGAATTATAATATGTTTGGTCATTTTTTTTTAATATTTTTTTTCTTCATTATAGCAAAGTAAACTTATTACAATTCGCGTTCTTGTGCTTGATGCATTTAGTGATTTAAAGGTTGGGAGAAAACCGGGCCAAAAATTATCACGAAGCAAAAGGTTTGGCTTTACTGACGAATTTTATTATTATTATTATTATTATTATTATTATTATTATTATTATTATCATGACTATTCAGTACTGAACACGCCATATGCATTTCTTGCATAGGTTTAGTAAAATTAAACGTTCTTAAATTAAAAATGTATGAAAAACCATGTATTTACGTTACGAATGCAATACAAGGTTTGTTCTGAAAGTAGTAGGACTGGCTTTTTCCTGAGTGAATGGGCGGACGAGAGGCGGTCTGCGCGCGCACGATCGGTGGAGGGGGATATTGGGAACGCTGGGAAACAGCGGCAGTCGGCTCTCAGCCCAATGTATATCAATCACTACAGGTAGGCCATTTACTGCAGGCGCGCACGAGATTTCTCCAGAATTCCTGCGCGACGTGACGTCACGCGGCAGGTAGAGAACGCGGGAAGCATATGATTTCTGCTGGCAGGTGAATTTCGCGAAGTGTTTCGCTATACTACAGTATTATTACACCTACCTTCTGAATGAATAGCATGAACAAACAATTGGAATAGTAGTTACTGTGCTGTCGCTCAGTGTTCCAAGTATGGACGAAAGACGTCTGGTGTGATCATCGATTTTCAATAGATACAGTTATACAGCGGGAGTGGATTTCGAGGTGCAAACTCGCCGATAAAATTAATGTGAACAACGCACATGTTTCTTCAGTTCATTTCACTCATGAGGACTATAGAAGCGATTTAAAACATGAACTTCTCCTTTGAGAAAGAAACTACGTCCTTATGCAATTCCAAGTGTTGAAAACGCACAGTTTTTTGGGCAATCCTGGTTGGAGTCGCAAAAAAATGCAACGCCCCCAACCTAATGATCCCAAAAGTGGATCACACAGACAAATAGGGTCGCCAGGAGCCTAGAGTACCCACGCAACGCATCTAACCTAACCTCTAGCTCCAAACATTTTCTACACCCCAGACGAGCGGCGCAGAAATGCCTTCCAGATTTAAGAATATCTGGGAAAGAGGATTCCAGATCCTTGTGATCGCTGTAAAAAAAAAATTTAGATCGAGGGAGGAAATACCGGTAAGGCGACACCTCCAATCTTTTAATTAGATCGTCAGTTCATACTCCGAAGTACCAGCTGGTTCAGATTAGCGACAGATTAAGAAAGAAAAAACGTAAATCTTTACTTGGGAAATAATCTCAAACGATGATACGTATAACGACTCATATGTGACTCATACTGTGTCTTTACTCACTTCGAAGTCTACAGGGTGGCAAAAGACCATGTCTTACCTTTACCTTAGTAGGGCCCACACCTGTAGTCTGGAATCGCAATTCCTGAAATAAAGACGATCGAACACAACGAATGACGGTCGCAACTCAATCCAAACGCAGTGTCATAACGCAAAACGCAAATAATATTTATTCACACTTCACTTCATATTTCAACGCAGAAATAACCAGAAATTCAATATATAGTTCCTTTCCCAAGTCATCACTTCTCAGCTGACGAAAGAATCCTACCACTGGTCTACGGACTTATGAACCGATCTAATCTAATTAAAATCACATCACTCAATACGATAGGTTTACCGAAACACAGAAATAATGAGTATCAATTGCCGTCAACTTCACGTAACGATTTGTAGCTAAATTCCAACGAATATCAAAACAAACATTAAATAACTCACTGCACATTATAAACATTACTAAACACTGTAAGAGGATTATCAACTAATGCCGGAGATCGTACCTGGTTAACTGAGAGGTTTCTACACTACGTTCACTGAACATAAAACTCAAGATTGTTCGAAGAAATATAAAAATTTCAGAATTTCAATTTATTACTATTAATCTACACATTGCACGTTTACGGATATGATAGTTTTATCAGAATCTGAACAGAATTACAGTTGAGTTGTAAAAACAAACAAATTTGAATCGCTGGTATACATTGAATTAAGCAGAACTGAAAGTTACTTAGTCACACATAAATGTCCATAATTTCTATAATAGTTAATAAATTTCGTTGGTTTTTTCACAAATTATTCCCGAAATATTGTTGTATAATTTCGAAAAGTTTTAGCACAGTATTACTTACACGAAAGAAGTTCTAGTCCAAAATACATGGTAAAGAAAGAATCACTTTAATGTTATTAATGGTGTGACGTCATTACAGATGATTACTACCTTATACAAAAGACGTTCTGAATAAATCTTGAAAATACAAAATATTGTTATAAAATATGACTTTTTATCGGAGAATAGTGGATGGAGTTGAAACCAAAATTATCGAACCATGTTGAATAAATTATAATTTACTATTAGCATCAAAACGGTACGCAAAAATAGTCGAACAGACATGTTGCTAATTTGATCAAGTAAGGAAAATATGCGGTAGTTGTCAAACATGGCTAACCGGGAATTTCGAATGGAAATGGAAAACTGGAGACGAGAAATTGGCATATGATTATTAAAATCCAACGAACCGATACTTGTAATGTAAGAATTCGGTTAATAGCGACCCCATACTGAAATTTAGAACATACTGTACATTGTAATAAATAATCTCAAAACAAAATAACTAATTTTAATGAGTTGAGAATTCCGAAATAATAATGTAGCTGAATAGTCTTGGTAGCACTTGTATCGGTTTTTAATTCTTCTTGAAACGAATAATATAATTTACCGGAATGGATGAAATCAGTCTAAATGGAAAATGCTTACTAAATTTGGTGTTTATAATTACCAATGGTAGACAGGGCTTAGGAAGTACAGATGACGGAAAGCCCATGCATCTATTCGTCTCGTTTTAAAAATTGGAACTGAACTAACATGGCGTGGGAGAGCAGTTCTCCCAGCAAACGGACAAGAAGGCTGATTCACACCAATCAGCAAAAAACAAATCACGAAGCATTGACTAGGGTCTAATCAAAACAAGCGTTAGATCCAAGTCATTGCTGCGTGACTAACGAAAACCTGGATGGATAACGATAAAAATCCAAAGCAAAATCCAAACGAAACACTCTCAAAGAGTCTAAAACCAACCAAAGAGAATGAGCTAAAGAGAACACACAGAAAGAAAACAAAACGGAGACTAAAAAAGGGGGGAGAAAATAAAAATAAAAATGGAACAGCAACTAGGCTGTTACAGTGTGCGTATACCAAATCGGCAAGGAAACAAAAATATAATGGGGACTCCACACTTTCACATGTAACTTAAAAAGAAAGGAATAGGGAGGAATTAAATCCCATGCTAGCCCCTGTTTTCTTGAATTTCCTGAGTGACAGTAGTATAATATTAGGGTGGTGTTGTGTTAAAATTGTAAAAGATTAACAAATACCAAAGCGTATGAACACAGTCGAAAGAGGAAAATCAGTTTAGCTAGACGAACTTTGGTTGTAGAAATTAAATAAATAAATAATTTTATTTTATTTATTAGAAGTCATACATTAGCCTCTCGCTAAGTATATTATTGATATTAGACAACTGTATTCTTGTTGTTTATTTATTTAGTAAAGAAGAGCATTATCTCATATTTTACCAGCAACAATTTAAATGAAACTAAGTTTATTTCCCCCATCCATGTTTGCGATCTCGCTCCTATTGTAATTCTCTAGGTCCAGGTCACTGGTTCTCAACCTATTGTAAGTTGCGTACCTCTTGGTAGCCCGGGGAAGCCCCTGAGAACCCCTTGAAGTGGCGTGCTCGGAACACATTTTTTGAAGAGGGATTCTCCAAAATATGAAAGCGACAGAACGGAGTCTAGGGACCACATTTTCTCTTCTCTTATTCAAAATTGATATTGCACGGTGTTATTGTTTAGCGTAGTGTCTCTATCAGCTGTAATTCAAACCCAGAGATTCAGTTGGGGCGGGGGTGTAAGTAGCAGTTTTGGAATGTCTCTATAGATTTTAAAAGTACAATTTTTTATGTTGGTGTGTCTGCTCGATGATTTAGGGGTGACACCCCATTGGGAATCTGCCAGAATCCCTGTTGAAACCTAACATTTATTGTTCTATAACTACCGCGGCCTTGCATTTTTTACTTTACTGATTTTTCGGGAGTTACTTACTATAATTCCCCTAACCCTGAGCGTCCAACACGTACCAGTGGAGGGTCCAGAAAGGGGGCACGGGTAGCGCACCCCTTCCTGAAAGACGTTTTTTATAGAAGTATTCGAACAAATTACCTCAGAGAAAGCTTCTAGTTGTTTTGGGGTTACTGGATTGATATCCCATAATAAAACTTAACAATAAGCAGGGAAATATCGAAAAGATCCCTGGTCTATTCTTCAGATCTTATGCGCCACCTCCTCACAACAGTCCTAGATCTGCCTCTGGTATGTACTGACGCGGGTACGCGCATCACCGGTTGGGAGCCGATGCTCTGAGTAGTTGCATTAATTGCCAGACATTTTATAAAAAATAATAAATAATAAAACAATGGAATTATTGTTGCTACTTATTTCAAACAATCAAACTTACTTTTATAAAAGCAAAACATATCTATCATTATAAAAGAAATACATTTAGTTTTCTACACGTTTACATTGAACATATGAGTTGGTATTCAAATAGTGTTATAGCCGATGTAGTAAGATTTAAATCGACAATAGGAAGGTACGATGATTTCTAACCCTGTGGCCGAGCATGCTGACTGAAAATTTCCATGTTTTCCTTCAATTTTACCAGGTAAATGCCTGGATGGAAAATAAACAAAGGCCCTGCTCGCTTTTTTCCGCATCCGTGCCCACGGAAGACTGACAGGGTGCAGAGAAAACCGGGTACTTTTCGTGATCCTGGCATAGGCGACCTGATAACCCAGTCTGCGAAATATAATTGACTCGAAAATAATCGAACTGTACGTGAAAAACAGGACATTCATCCGATTAAATTTTTTAACAGACAATCCAAGTCTGAAGCTATGAAAACATATGCCACGAAGAAGAAGAAACAGTGGATTTCAGCCACAGCAACTTCTGTCGACCACTAGGATTATTATTACCACTCCCCATTAGCTACTCAAAAATTACCACCAGGTAAGTTTATTAGAATATTAATCTGCTAATTTAGATTTATTATAATAGAGAAATCTAAATTTACTCTGTCTACAAGTAATACTGTTTACTATTACTCTGTGCGTTGAATATAAATTGAACAACTAACAAGACGGTGGAAATGAAATGGAATAAAACGTTCGCAAAGCAGACGACGCCGTGCGCGCGAATTACTCTACCTGCCACGTGACGTCACAGGGGCACCGACCACTGCCATTTCAGAACGCGTATTTGGTGCCCGCTGCTCTCTGCCGTTGAAGAGAGCAGGTCGCTTGTACTGTGAACCCCTGTCGAAACGCCTCGTCACGGAGAATCATGGAGCGTTTATTGGAGCAGCGATACGCAATCAAATTTTGTGTAAAGCTTGGTAAAACGGGTAAAGAGACGCACGACATGATTAAGGAGACCTACCGTGATGCTGCCATGGCTAGATCGGGTGTAAAGAAAGCACGAATGAGCAAATCCAAGCAAAAGTCCATGCTCATTTGCCTTTTTGATCGACATGGTGTCATCCGCAAAGAGTTCGTACCACTCGGACAAACAGTTAAAGCAGTTTTTTACGTGGAAGTCCTCAAAAGACTGCGAAAACGCATTGTTCGTGTCCGTCCAGCCATCGCCAACAATTGGCGGCTGCACCATGACAACGTGCCCAGCCATACAGCGTTCGGCGTACTGAAGTATCTTGCCCAGCACAATGTCGCAACGCTGTCTCATCCCCCCTACAGCCCCGACAGACTTTTTTCTATTCCCGAGATTAAAATCGGGGAAGCATCACCGCTAGGTACAGACGGTTCAACAGGCCGTGACGAGGGAGCTAAACAGCATTCCGGTCCAGAGGTTCCTGGAGGCATACGAAAACTGGAAAACTCGTTGGCAGCAGTGTGTAGATGCGGAAGGATGCTACTTCGAACAATTCTAATCGTTTGTACTATTATCATGAATATATTTTTTTTAAAAAAATCAGTCCTACTACTTTCAGAACACACCCTGTATATCTCGTTGTACAGGAAATACGCTTAGCAACGCAACGGAGCGCTTGTTGCCTCGAGTTCGCGCTTGATTCACATCCCTGCCTGCCAAGTAGCCCGCGGTTCTCCGGTGACTTTAGGTTACACGCTAACTTCTAATTTTAAAATAATTTATTTCACATATTTCAACACCAGGGCTTGTAGCACGTATTGAGGAAGCAAGTGTTTCTTAGTAAATGTAACATTCGTGAAAGAAATACTAAATATTTTCAGCAATAAACCGTAAGACACTAGGTCATTAGAAAACCACAGGTCAATTGGCGGGCAGGGACAAGTGAGTCAAGCGTGAGCACGGCCGACAAGCGTTACTTTGTCAAACGCATTCCCTTTATAAATGTAATTCAGGAGCGAGAATTGTAGGTGTCTGCTCTCACATCGCTAATGTGCTAAGGCTTATGTGATATGCACGACATCAACAAAATATTAAAAATCCTTCAAAGAAAGTGATCCAAGTAATCCCTGATGCTGTAAACAGACTTCAAGAGACGGCATTAGACGTTGCAGATGTTTTAATGTTCGATTTTTTATAAATTACGAAGGAGAATTCTAAAACTAGTGATTCCTAGTAAGTTTCAACACCAGGGAAAATCCGCGACATTCCATCACAACAAATCGAACACTGGAAGTTTAAATAACTTTACATGCATACACACGCTCGCATGTTCACAAGCTTTTACCTCAAATGTGAATTAGGGATGAATATTTGGTTCCGGATCCTTACTACAAGGTTCCGGATACTTTTAGAACCAGGTATCCGGATATTGGAAACGGACCCCCTGATACGGAACCTTGAACTCGATCTCGGATCCGGATCTTGGAACCGGGTGCACGGGTCTGGATCTTGGAATCGGTTCTCGGATCAGGATCTTGGAACCGGGTACCGGGATCTCAGATTCAGGAACCGGCTACCTGGATCCTTGTTACTGGCTACACAATCGGATGTTAAATCTGAGTGTGAATCCCGGCCCATTATCGCTAAGGAAATCTGGGCATAGACCGTTGATTATAGAAATTATGGAAATAATTATTGAGTGAAATTCAAATTTAAACGTTGTATTTACTTTCTCAAGATTTCTTGCTACAGTTCATGATCATTGTTTCATTACCTCAGTTTTATGTTTTTTTATGTCAGGTCTAAATTATTAGTTATCATGTTTCTTTATTGCTATTTTTAACATTTATTTTCTAATGATCCACTGGTCTACGAAAACAATATTTCACAAGAACCAAAGTTACCAAGTCTCTATGTATTTTTCATCCTGAATTCAAAAATGTAATCAGAATCTTCCCATCAGGCAAGGAAGTCATACTCATAGTTTTGTTGTGATAGTCATTTCTATTTTCACCCTCATAAGCGAAATGGACCTTATTTTCTTGAAACACTCGTATGTTTGGAGTGACATAGCTCAGCTGTTTATTAACGTAGAAGGATGATCTAGGTGTCAAAATATTGTGGAAGGAGGTGGGAGGTGGTCATTGAAATTCGGTAAAATATTGTAGAAATTGTATATTATAAATTGCGAAATTGCATCCCCTTCCTGTGCCGCACCTTAACAACAAAACTATAAAGTTAGACTGCTTATTGGGACACACATGTTGTACATTAAAGATTAAAAACGAATAAAAAAGTAAACATCATTGTTACTTACCTAAGAAGTTACAGTTGATGATTTTCAGCTATATTTAGCCCTTGGGATATCTCTCTTCAATGTCCAGCAGTAGTCGGCCCGCATCCTGGAACTCCATTTGCCTTGGTACCTCTTTTCCATTGTAGAAATTTACTGATGGAATCGCTTACCATGTTCATCGCCTACTAAGTCAAGATTTCCTGGAAAAATGTCTGAGTGAGAGTCTAAGAAGTGGACCTTTAATGACATATTACATCCCATAGCTTGGTACGAATTTACAAGATCACTCACTATTTCACGATAGTTGACTGCTTTATGTTTTCCAAGAAAACCACGACATATACGTACGAAAGCTTTCCACGCTCTGTATTCCTGAGGATTCAACAGTTCTTCAAAATTGTCATCATCCAATAATGATGCGATTTGTGGCCCAATAAATATTCCTACCTTTAGTTTTGCATCGCTAACTTTGGGAAATTTAGATTTCAAATACATGAATGTAGAAGAATTTTTATCAAGAGCTTTTACAAAATTCTTTATAAGGCCCAATTTGATATGCAGCGGTGATAAGTACACTCCTTCGGGATCCACCAATGGTGTGTGAGACATATTTTGCTCCCAGGAGTAATAGTTTCACGTTTAGGCCATTGCTTCTAAACGTAGTGAGCCTTCCTATCTCTGCTGTCCAAATCACATAAGAAGCAGCAGAATTTGGTGTATCCAAGTTGCAAACCAAGCAGTAAAGCTATGACCTTTAAATCACCACAGATATTCCAGTTATATTTTGTGTACTGGAGATTATCTAACAACAATTTCATATTTTCATATGTATCTTTCATTTCAGCTGCATGGGCTACAGGTATTGATGATAAGTCATTGCCATTATGCAGAAGTACCGCCTTCAAACTAACTTTCGAAGAGTCTATGAACAATCGCCATTCATCTGGCTGGGTTTCATATCGAAGAGCCTCCATAGCTGCACTAACTTATTACAAAACACTACATCATCTTCTGTCGAGAAATAGTCTTTGAAATCACCACCACGACCACGTTACATGCATATTCTTGTATCTCTGTGAAATAGATTCCAACCTTTGAGCCTCGAACCTAAAAGTTCGGCTTGTTGTTTGGACAATTGTAAATCCCGAACGAGATCTTTAAGATCTGCTTGAGTTAGTAGGTGGGGTTCTGATGAAGAAGCGTCGAATGTAGGATCACTTCTATCTTGCGTTTCTTCCACAGTATGCACTGTGTCGGAGTCAGCCACAGTTTTAGATGTGATCCCTTTTATATTTGTTAAACAAAAATAGCAATCACTGCAATGGTCTCTTTGTTCCCTCCAGATCATGGGAATTACAAAAGACATATGATGTGTGCATTTTTTTCCATTCTGTGAGAAGTCGCACACGTGACACACAACATTTATTTGGAGCCCATACTTTATCAAAATCACCAACTTTACAGCCAGAGTATAGCTCATAACACTTTTTCACAAGTGGCGTAAAATTTCGCCTTTGAGATTTAAAGGTTAGTTTGCCACAAATGTAGCAGAAATTGTCCGGATGATTCAAACATTTTCTTGGCATTATGCAAGGTTTCTCACAACACGTGAAACGAAACATAGAACACTCTACATACACAGAATCAAAACCTGACGGGCACACTACACGATATACACTGGCTGCCTGCTAAACGCGTCTGACATTGATATAGGGTAAGTGTGCCTTATTTCGCAGTATCCCCAATTTCGCACTAACTTGAACAATAAAGTAGAACGAAGTTAGGAAGGGATCTGGAAGTGTTTCGACTCATTGATAATATATTGTAGATACTCCTTGATATAAGATTTTTTTCCTGCTCTGTCATCTGAAGAATTTGTAAGAAACTAGAAGAGATAGAAAGAGTCGTATGTTTTTCGTAACGTTCAAAGACATCGGGTGCAGCTCCTTCTCTCAGCACGTATTTGTAGCATAGACTTTGATTATATTACAGCATGCATATGTAAATGTAGAGAGGAAATGACAAGTAATATAAGGATATACTATATCTGTAGCCATCACTCGAAGCCCATTATAGGCTTAATTTCGGTAAAGGTTTGCTTAGCTTCGGTACACGAGAAGACAAAGCCAGAGATATTAGGTTGTAACAACACATTTGTGTGCAACGTTGTCAAATTTACATACTCTATTGTTGGATCTTTTGTTTGGAAATTAAAACTCTAGAAACCCTTGTAAGCTTTTAAAACTTTTTCTATGACATTTTAGAGTTGCATTAGGCGAAGAGGGGAGGGGGTAAACCTGTTGGTAATCATGCAATGCTCACTGAAAAAGTATGAATATTTGTAGTGCGGATCTTACACTCACAGTTATGTGTTTACGTTATTACAATGACATGATAGAATAACCAACCTACTGATAAGTGGGGGGCAATTTAAAAATGCTCATATTCGTAAAACTGAAAAAAGTTATTTTTATAAATTAGAGCGTAGTCTAAAAAAATATCCCCACAGGCTTTGCAATTCGCCGAAGATAACCAACGGATATTTCTCACTTTCCCCTCCCATACCACACACATTCTGCAACCACTTGATGTTAGTGTTTTTGGCCTAATGAAGTCTCTCTGGAGGAAAATAGTGAAAGATCTACTGAAATCGTGTGCTTACAAACCAACAAGGAAAGATTTTATGCCTCTCTTTAGCAAAGTCATGCAAGAAAGTGTTACAATGAAGAACATTACAAGTGGTTTCAGAAAAACTGGAATTTATCCACTGAACAAACATGTTCTTCCTGAAAGCACGTTCAAGCAATCTGCTGCTCATATGCATGTCGTTGACACCAAAGCCGTTACCAATACCCAAATCCATAGAGGAACACAGCTGCCAAAAGGCGCTCATGTTTGGGATGGTTCAAAAGCAGTGGAAGTGTCTCAGCAAGGAACATCTGGAATAAAATCTATTCCTAATCCTGCACCTACTAGGATCAAAGCAAACGACACAACATCTGTCTTGTGAAGAACATTTTAAGGACGACAAAGCAGGCGTGAAATGAATAGTGTCTTCATTGTTTGGATTGGTTTTATGAACTTTGCCAGGGACTTCTGCGTTATGAACCTGATTTCATGTGCCATGGTTCCAGGGAAGAAGATGAGTAAAAAACATTTTTGCACTTGAACGTGTTGTACCTTTCCTTATTTGATCTATCATATAGGCTAGCTTTTGTTTAATTGGAACTGCCTTGCCTATGCAATTTCCTTTTTTATGTTATACTATTTCTTATTGTATCTAGCTATTTCAACAGGATTAATAATAATTTTTAATAGTTTTCATTGTGCAATTAGGAATAGGCTTCGTTTAGATTCGCTAATTTTAATAAGATGCACTATGATCATTTAATAATAATAAATAACACACAAATACGTATTTTATGACATAGCATAATAAACAATACAAAAATATTATGACACGGCATTATAAATTTTAGATAGGCCTATCACCTAAATGTACTCTAACACAATATATAGGCGTAAAACGTAGGAATGTAGTAAAATTAGAAACCAAAAGACAAAAATGCGAAATTAGGCAGCTCTATTGCGAAATAAGGAAAGGCACCTGCCAAATTGGGAGCAGTTGCATTATGTATTTTAGATGATAATTACTCAATATTTAAAAGCAAAAAATTAATTACGAGAGATGTCTCTGGTCAGGTTTGAAAGAACTTATCAAACAATAAAGTGTGTTATTATTAGCAAATTATATAATTGATAATATAGGAAAAATATAAAATATACTGCGAAATTGGGCATACTTACCATACATTTGCAGTGTTGTCAAGCCTACACACACAAAAAAAACTTCATCAGCTTCCACTTGTTTTTACTGTAAAGCATGACACCTTCGGCAAATCAAATACCTACATGAGATGTATGTCCCATTTATAACTTTGTCGCCCGTTGTTAAGGTACGGCAAGGGGGTGGAGGTAATTGCGCAATTGAAAATATACAATTTCCACAATATTTTATTGAATTAAAATGACCCTCTCCTACCTCCCTATGGTATCCATGACGACCAACTTCATACCACGTCAAAGCTTTATCTTTCCACAATATTTTGACACCTAAAACATCCTTCTACGTTAATAAGCAGCTCAGCTATGCCACGCCAAACATATACATATTTCAAGAAAATAAGGCCTATTTCACGTATAAGGATGCAAAATAAATTACTATCACAATAAAACCTTGCCTGATGGGAAGATTCTGATTACATTTTTTAATTCAGGAGGACGAACTGCATTAGGCTCTGCATTCACTTCTTTTGTGAAAAATATCATGCTGACCAGTGCGATTATACAACAGATCATTCGTTCCCTGGCAGAATGTTAAGAAGTTTGATTCTTCTGACCTTGATGACGGAGTGGTTGTCCAAAAATCGTTTCTGTAAACAAAATTGATTGAGACAGTATTTATTTTGAATTTGAATCAGGAAACTTATTAGATAATTTAAAGAATAAGCGACATTTCTGGCTGAAAAATAAAAAATAGATTGTATGTGGTTACTTCCCACTGTTTCCAGTGTTTCGGAAATTGCCGAACACGGTGATTTGTCTTTAGATCTTGGGAGATCGAAATCAGTTCGGCAGAATACTAACTCATTGATATTCAATGTAGAAAGAGGTTTTACTGAAATGAAGACGGATATATAAGTATCGTGTCAGCTTTCTATGTTTATGCCTCCATTTTTTGAACTAATTTAAATTTGAAAAAAAAAGTGGTTACGTTTAGCTCAGAATTTCAATAAGTCATTTGCACGGCAACAGAATTATTAATGTCTCATTTAAAAGAAAAACATATTTTGCCATGAAAGATAAACATACGTCATTAAGACCTCATGAGGTATACCTAGGTTTGCATTTGTTATTTCGAGGTGTATATCTATTTCACCCAGCAAAATGAGAAATTTCGAAACAGTGAAGAGGATGATGGTGTTGGAGTTTCTCCTGAAATTCCACATTTATCCTTGTACGGGCTTCCGAACGACGTTTATTTCATGCTTCTAGGCTCAGTGGTTAACGGATTTTAAAATTATAAAATAAAGGATAAGATATAAGAAAATGGCGATTATCTCCTCACTAATAGTTTATTGTAGTGACTCAGCGAAATCACATAACCAGACATTTGTCAAAGCTTTTCAACTTTGCAGAGAATTATTTTTTCATAATTAATCAATATGCACGCCAATGCATGCAGCGAAGTTTTCCGCGTCACAAAACGTCATCACTGCATGAAGCATGATGATACAGGAACAAGAGTTTTCGGTGAAATCAGCGATTTCGAGGCACCGTAAGAAAAAAGATAGGATTATGAGCTTTCTAAGTTAAGTAGATATGGCATATATGTGCAGGTGTGTAAAATTTCATATTCGTAGCTTGAAGCATATTTAAGTTGAGGACCCATGAATTTGCGTATTTTATGCTGACACTCACTCACTCATCATATTCTTTAGGGTGTTTGGAATAAGCTAGAAACATGAAATTTGGCGTGAAGGTGGAGGATGATAAGTAGGTAAACCAAAAATCCGACACTTTGAAAAAGTCGTCACCTTTTATTCAAAATTGCCGCCAAACAAAAAGATTCAAAGTATAGAGAGCCTAACCGGCTGGAGCTAGAATAACAAAATTTGCCATGACAGTACATTATTATTAGTCGGTTAGAAAAGTATTACGAAATGTTTCCAAAGATGCCATCGTGGATCCAAAATAGCCGTTAAAATGAAATGTCCATAGAATACACAGCCTAAACGGCTGGTACTAAAATAACGAATACAGTATGACGGTACATTACCATTAGTAAGTTACGAAAATATTACAGTGTCTCCAAAGACAATCTTGGAACCAAAATGGCCGACTTCATAATCCATTTTGCACACTGTTTGACTTAGACATACGAAATTTGGCATAAATGTGTACTATCAAAAGTAGTTTAGGAAATTACAGTGAAATTTCTCCTAACGGACACCTCTAAAAAGCGGACACTTCTAAATAACGGCCACTTTTCAATTCCCCAGCAGAACATCATTCGGTACAATGGAAAAGTTACTTCTGAATAGCGAACATTCTCAACAACGGACGCGGACACTGAAAACTATTCCCCAGCGCCTATGTAGAACTTCCAAATAATGGACAGCCAAGAATAAAACTCTCCTATTTTCTGGAATTTCAAACAATAACGGGCAGGATTTCTAACATTATCGCATTGTTGAGTAAGGTATTGTATTTATTTTGTATTTCGTTTAGTTTTTTTTAAAGTCGATATTGTTTAGCAGACATTTTCAGCATTGGTTGAACATTGGAATGACGTCTCGTGCATTTTATCTTCGTCTGACTACAAGTGACCCAATTTTTCTTGTGTCGCATCGTAAGCTTTTTCCGAATAGCGGACACTTCCGAATAACGGACAGTTTTACGTTCCCCGTTACTGTCCACTATATAAAAGTTTCGCTGTACTACATTTTGAAAATTTCGCCATCTTGAATTCAAAATGGCAACCTAAAAAACATTTTCCACGCCATTGAAGATAGAGAAATAAAATATGGTATGGTGTGCCATCACGATTAGATCACGGCAATATAAGTGTTAAAATGTTTCCATTTTTAATATATAATGGCCGCCCAATGCTCATTTCCAAACCATTGAAGCTAGAGAAACGAAATTTGGTTTGAAGGTATCCCATCACGAGTAGGTTTGCAAGGGCGAAGACCCCGGCGGTATGAGCGAAGAACTGCACCTTGGAGGCCAATACCCGAAGAGTCTGGTTACGATAAAGGGGTGCAGCGAAGCCAGTATACATATATCGACATCGGAACTAGGTCCCTTCCGAAATAATACGCTTATACCAACGAATAATCCAATCATCAAAACATTTTTGAAACGCATTTTCCGGAATCGACTTCAATACTCGCCGCGAATTCTCTTTGATGTCTGCTATCGACTGAAAACGGGTGCCTCAACGTGGTAATTTGAGTTTTGGAAAGACAAAAAATCGGCCGGAGCCAGATCAGGGGAATACGGTGGTTGTTCGATAAGATTTGTTGAGTTTTTGGCCAGAAATTCGTTCAAAATGATAGGCTTGCGAGATGGTGCACAATCCATGACTTTTCGTTCCACAAATCTGGTCTTTTCGACGAATTTGCTCGACGACGACGTAGGTTTATCTAAAACCAGTAGTTTCAAAGTTAAATATTAAATAGAAAAATTTGTTAGGCTAAAATGAAACTTTTTTATATTTAACTGAAAAACTATTATATTTACGAAAATATTGCCAATGCATAAATGTAGTCAATGAAAATATTTTTCATTTAAAAAAACGAATGATCGAAATCGGATAAATCGTAGCCGTTATATGTTGATTTTAATAAACATCGTCGGCCGCCATTTTCAATGGACGTTATCTCAAATAGCTACTTTTTGGAATGTTTATCATGCATTTTCATACTCTATACATGCCAGTGTACAAGTATTGAAAGTTTCATCTGGTCCCGCAATTTTATACCGACAACTTGTCTGGCACAAGGACTATAAAGGCGGGAAAAAAAACGGAAATTTTCGAAAAAATAAACAGGATTTTTTTCCACGAGGCAAAAAAATTGTTTTATTGACGAAATCAACTACAACTGATGGTGAAGAAGGGTTCATTTATTAAATGAATACTTGTCCAACAATTTCTGTGTTCATTCTACTTTCATTCTGCTTCCGCAGTTTCAACGGATCTATTTCCGTTCACTGTTTTTATTAAGTGCATAATCTGATGAGGTAAAATATATAGTTTCTTGTTTGTACCTGAATCGATCTCCCGGCTTTGATAACATTAATGCTATGATTTTACGTAATGCCGCTGCTAGGTTTACCCTTTTTCTTGTCTTTTAAATAGGTGTTTTGCTGAAGGAGTATTTCCTAATTCTTGGAAGCAGGCTAATATTGTACCCATTCTCAAATCGGGGGATAAGAACCATGTTTCTTCATACGTAACTGTTTCTCTCTTATCTATTTTGTCTGAGGTGTGTGATTGAATAATCAAAAAATGCTTTACAATGCTGTCTCACTCTCTCTAGACTGTTGAACATGGCTTTCTTCCTGGTAATTTCAACCTTACCAATCTGTCCTTGTTACTCTATGATGCTACCCAATCCCTGTCCAGTAACAGCTTGATGTCATCTATCTATATCTAAGTAGGGCTTTTCAGATAATTGATTGCAATTTTTTTTTCTTTGTGCCTGAACTCACCGAATGGGCATCCATGCTAACTTCCTTTCAATATTGCAAGGCTATCTGTACGTGAACAGCGAGCTGTTCTTTCTGGATACTCTTGTACTTTTGTTCCCGTTATCTCTGGTGCCCCTCATTGTAGTGTTTGGTCCCTCTGCTTTACTTCTATTTATGGGCGATCTCCCATCTTGTCTCTTGTCATCTAAGAGCAAAATTCTCGCTTTTGCAGACAACTGTAAATCATATCGGGAAATCATATCATTAGAGGATGTTACTGATCTCCAAAATTCCATATCTGACCCCTGAGCTGTTCTAATGATTCGAACTTGAAAACAAATCCCTCAAAACCCTCTTTTCTTACTATTTCTTTTTTTTTAAATCAAATCCCATCTTCCTATTTCATTAAAGATAACGTTATTGCTAAAATCCTTTCTCAAAAGGACCTTGGAGTGGTATTTTACGAAAACCTTTGTTTGATGATCGCATGACCTCTATAGCTAACAGTACTAGGCACCTACGTGGTCTCCTCTATAGTTTTACAGAACGTAAGGACCTTGATTCATTGAGTAAGTTCTATCTGCCCTAATATTGAATATTGCTCCTCAATTTGGAACTTTAGTAGTTTTAATCTATCTCATATTGATTCTGTGTTAACTTTTTTTCCTGCTATTGTCAAAAGAAAAATAGATTCAGACCGTAGTTTCTTAGTTATTATCCGTTCTTCGTTTCCACGTTCCGTCTTCTCCTCGCAATGTGGCAGATTTGTTGTGCTTACATAAGACACTTAATGGGAATCTTACAACTGGAGAGTTAATATCTAAATTTTACTTCCATGTTCCCTTGCGAATGCCTAGAAATAATAGTCTGCTTCATTGTATCACTCCTAGCAGTATACAGCGGCGCACATTTTTCTATAGACTGGTCATTGTGTACAATAATATTGATTCAAATAATGACATTTTTGGATCTCAAATCATTTTCCACCGAATACTAAATACAATTATCTGAGTTACTACTCTTGTTTATTATAATCGTCATGTTTTTAAGATTATTTGATGTGTTCTATCGTTTTAAAATTTAATTTTGCGTTATTTAGTGTATACTGATGTTATTTGGTTTGTAGTAATGCAATTTAGCTTCTGTAAAATGTGACAACTCGAGCTATACCTGAAACTTAATAAATAAATAAATGTTACATCTTCATTTAAAATTCGCCAGTTATAGGTCAGGTGATATAAATAAAGCAACAACGGGAATTATCTGAGAAGAAATATACAGTGGCCCTATTTAGGTACAATGCCAGCGCGTTTCTAGTATAGCCGAGGATAAGTGGGAAAACCTAAGCCATTATGGCCGGCACCACAGCTTGACCCGGGTCCTTCTAACTTCTAACCGAGCTCTTTACAGACTGCATCACGTCCTAAGTAGTTAATGAAATTAATCAAATGCATGTAAGTTTATTCGATCTATTTTCTTCTATCAAGATGAAAGTTAAACTGCATAAATTTTAATTTCGAGTCCTATATTCTTATCTGTTCCATGTTTGCATGAGCAGTCGAGGAAGTGTAGCTTACGTCACTTGACTTTAGAATTCATTGCCCTGTGTATGTGTCTGGAAATTGCTTTAACATCGCGATTGTGTAAAATGTTATTTCCAAATTGTTTGTCATTCTGTATCTACCACTTATAATCCTCCAACTCGTCGAGATATATTAGTACTGTTCGGCGCACAATCTTTAAACTGCTTGCACACCAGCACATTTTCACTAATATCGAACTTAGTGATTATTTTGTATAATCTTCCAACTGTTTAATCAGATTTTATATATGTGCAACATGTTATGTAAACACATGCTGTAGGTTTAGTGAGCGTAAGAGCGTAACAAGTAGTTCTGAGTATGTTGGTCATGTAGAACTGTTCCGTTTACTCTAGTTCTACATATTTCAGTTTTCTCAGAATGAAATCTTTGATGGCTTTGTCAGTACCTCTTTCTAAGCTTGATATTAATAATATTAGGTTTACCCGTTTTTACCGCTGCTGTATTAATAATTATGACGATATTCTAAAGTACATCGATCTAAAGATAAAGACACAGGATTAACAGACATCATTAGTAGGTTGTAAACAATAACTTCCTTTATTAATACATAAGTATGACCGGAGATGCATGTCTATGCATCCGCAACCTCGGAACATCACATGTCAACTATATCAGGTCGTTAAGGAAAACTATTGATTAGTTACTGATAAAAAACAAAGTACAAAAGCTAGTTACATTCAAATAAACCGGTATAAAACAATAGATAAACGTAACTACTAAAAAATGCAATGTAGCTAAATCATACTTAATTTAGATCACAGCATTCGCCGGGCCTTTTAAAAAAAATAAAGCTTGCTGGCTAGAAAACAAACGGTTTGTATTTACTTCTATCAAATCTAACTTTGCAAGCATCTATCTACTTATAAAACATCACTCTTATTTTGTTTAATCTGTCACAAACAGACACTTAAAGAGAAAGTCTTTCCTTAGATTCGAATCGGCCACACAGCTTAAAACTTGTTGATAAAACAATAATTTTAAAGGATGACTTAAAAACACTCAAGTTCTTGCACTTCCGACAATATTAACTGAACACAAATAAATCTTAAAGAGATAAAATTCATGATTAGAAAGATAGACTGCCTTTTAGATCTTACTCCATGATTATCTTTAAAAGGTTAAGACAGCTTGATGCGAAATTTAAGAATTCCCTTAAACACATGATTATAGATAGATTAGATATGAGTGTTCACTGTAGGTAACAATTGTTAAAGAATAGCATGTCAAATCAAATCTAAAAGATCGCAGTACTTGTAAAAAGTAATCAAAAACAGAAAAGAATATTGAAAAGATGCTTGATACGATACAACCTATGTTGAATGACGTTGCACCAGTCTTTCATTGATATGGCTTGGTTGTACATAATCAAGAAAATCCAGCAAAAAAATGAATTAAACTTGTTCCAACTATTGCCTGTTAAACATTATTTATCGTTGAGAATGAAGCGATGTTAGTTCGTTTGACATTAATATTTCTACACCGTTTTGTGAGAATATTTATCATTCTTTGAACTACCTTAAAACATCGAACCTTGCACAAAATGATATAAGCTAGTTGAATTACGCAATGCTGATTGACGACGTTGCACTACCCTTGGTCGTTGACAGGATAGTTGGAAGAAAATACATATCTTACCACACTAATTTTGCCCTGACTGTATCCCCACGTAGATACGTACGAAACCATGTGTGTCGATTTCTTCCTGTTGAAGAAGCTCCAAACACACCTTGACTAAATGTTGATTAATCCATCTGAGACATCCAAAGTCCACGTAACCACGATCAGAATATAACTCTTCAATCCTTGAACGTGCAGCTACATGTCGAACGAAGATTAGAGTTGTCTTCTCTAAACCTCAGTAGATGGATTGACAAGATGAGCTAAACTAGACAAAACATTTAATTGTGATCAGCTCTGTTCACTGACCGATTTTATCCATCATATGCAATCAAGATAGGAACTTAAGCCCTGAAAACCTAGAAGTGCATTCCACATAAAACATTGATTGAGGTTTCTGTCTAAACCTCGACGATTGATGGAAAGGAAAAGATTCGTTTAGCTCGACCAAACTGAGATCCATTTTAACCTTGAAAAATGACCATTGAATAGGATACGATTCAGTTCCATTGATTCTTGGAACCCTGAAAATCGCAGTGCAACCAAGTCGTCGTAGACTATGATCAGATAGAAAAGAGCTTTTTGCAAACATCTCAAAATATCGTGATACACTAGAAAAAGGTAAACTTCCGAAAGTCAAATATCCATCAAAAAACTTGATTGTAGCGTTCTTCACAATACTGGATTAAAACAATCTTCTAAAATGAAAAGATCCCCCGTTGGGCGCAAATTCTTCTATCCTACCGACTGCGCCATTTCTGCTGTGTTAATAATTATGACGATATTCTAAAGTACATCGATCTAAAGATAAAGACACAGGATTAACAGACATCATTAGTAGGTTGTAAACAATAACTTCCTTTATTAATACATAAATATGACCGGAGATGCATGTCTATGCATCCGCAAACCTCGGAACATCACATGTCAAGTATATCAGGTCGTTAAGGAAAACTATTGATTAGTTGCTGATAAAAAACAAAGTACGAAAGCTAGTTACATTCAAATAAACCGGTACAAAACAATAGATAAACGTAGCTACTAAAAAAAGCAATGTAGCTAAATCGTACTTAATTTAGATCACAGCAACCGTCACGTTATTCACTTTGCATCGCTTTACTTGTAATTCATTGATATGTACTCCGGTATTAGGGCCCGTTCTAATTTCGTGAAAGTTATTCGGATAAATGTGTACCTCGGAGGTACATTGCACCATGTCACTTTCTTGCCAAACTAACCTCAGTACTTAGTTCTGTACATTTGAGAATGCTCTTCATGGGGAAATGAACAAATATGTCATTGCTTTTTCGTAGAAGAATTGGCAATTGATAGCACAAAAATAAACTGGAAAAAATAAAAGGGCTTTTCCAAATCAACAAATCTAGGAACTGAACTCGCGTTTTTCAAAACTCAACATAGTGTACTGTAGCTCCGAACTTGTCACATTTTGAATCATCTGATTTTCTTACATTTTCATATCCAGTAGTAAGAATGTAGGCAATTAAAGGTTTAGAGTTCTTTTCTTTGTACTAGGTTGCTGGTGAAATTCATATGCCTAAGAAAAAGCAAAATAGACGATTTTCTGCTAGTTTTCTGTATCACAAGTGCCTATATTACTTATATGTTTTCTATTCTTGGCACTTTGTGAGTGGCTTGTCAATGTTATGGTCCATACTTTTTCTTAGTATTTGGGTATCGGTTCATAACTGCGGCATGATCATTTTTCATCTAAATTAGTTGCTTGATATTCATTGCAGTAAGACAGTAAGATACGTTCGTTACGTTCATCTTCCAAACAACAACATTCGTAGCTTTTCCGTAGTAGATGCTTGATAAGGTTGAACCGAATATAGGCCAAAATACCTTTTACTAGCTTTTCTGGTACTACGAAACAGCCAAAGGTTCCTTAATTTCGTCCCAGTTATAGGACATTTTACCATTTATTGCTTATTTTCAGGATTCAACAAATATGGTTAATTCATAATGTGTATTACAATTTACCGATGATTTTTGTACTCTACAAATACGGTTTACTTATAACGTATTTTACTGTTTATTGCTCATTTCCGGTGCAATGTGTGTACAATCTCGTTCTGTAAACCCTCACAATCATGCAAGACCGGGCCCAACTCCTCCGAAACAGCAAAACATTTTAAATATATTCTTACAATCGTGCGAGACCGGGCCTAAGTCCTCCTAAACATCAAGTATTTTAAATATGCCCTCATAAAAGTGAGCATGCGGTCTGAAAGATATAAGCATCTATTGCATTGCATTGCATTCGGAACCACAAGGAAACGTATAGACTCCAAATCTTACACCAGATAAATACCGGAATGGTACACACATTATAGCCCAGAGTCGTTTCTATTTTTATTTAATTTTTAGTTAACAACATTAATTATTTGAATTAGATAGTTGTCACCATGCCATTTGCCACGTTACTTGTCCCCTGACATATCACTTTTCACTTACCCCTACAACTGTCCCCACCACATTTAATTTTTAAATAAACCTATATGTCAGGTTACCAGTACTCTACAAATGTGGTTTACTTATAATACATTTTACTATTATACTGCTCATTATCTATGCAAATTACAATTTATTGTTAATTTCCGGTGCAACATAGAACTCCCAGGTCAACTGACCAGTTGATGAGCAGGTGCCAGTGAATGACCACTCCCAGTGAATGACTTAAAAAGTGAGCCACCAGATAGATGTCAGTGAATGATCATCACCAACTTCACTCTCAATAACACTATGGCTTCTATGATCTTATATTCTCCTGATACAAGAGGTCGGCTAAAACACCCGTAGCACTGTTATTTCGGGACCGATGAGCATGAAATTTGGTACTCCTATGTTTAAGCTCCCCCTAAAGATTGGTAAAGTTACTTTTAAAAAGTATTGAACTAGTTAACTAGTTTTTTGGTTCTAAGTGGTCCTATTGCGTATTGCTCACTACATTATTTACCATTTAATAGCTTCCAACTGCTCTCTTCGTGTGAAACAGACCAACAATCAAGCTCTACGTGTTATTGTGTTACAACAAAAGTTAGTGCGAACCGCTAGAGAATGTATAGCCTTCAATAACTTGATGAGCTTTTATATAAATATTGGAATAGTGCCTTACATTACAGGGCAGAACCGTTTTTATTTTAGCATTATAGTGTACATTTAACATCATAAATACACATAACCATGTACAGATCATTGCTCTGATGCACTGGAAACGATGTATAGATAACTCTATAAGCGGAAGGGTATAATAAATAAGGGACAGGCGTATTGTATGTGAGGCGTAGGTATCGCAGTTAGGATTTGGCATTGTAGTTATGGACGTTATATACACATGCATCTCATATGCTTTCTTATTTCGTTCGTGGTTAATCTATAACCGTGTTCGGGCGTAACGGTGATTAGAGAAGCCACACGTAGATTTTGAGAATTGATTTGAGTGGGACGAAGATACTAACATTGTGATTTTCCTTTAATCTCAGGTATTGTTCCAATGTAAACCTCGAATTGGAAAAGAGATCAGATTTCAGCACTTTATTATCGGTTGCGATGTTCAGCAACGATATTTCAAGCGAAGTCAGTGTACATAATAACGTAGAATAACTATCGAGCAAATCTTTAACACTTAATTCAATATAACCTATCTTAACCTGTTTCTTACGAACGTCAGGCAAAAGAAACGTTGATTGAATTCTAAAAATTAAACTGAACAATCTATACGCCTTACAGACTAAGAAGATTATCTGTGTTATCGTGAAAGAAATAATTTCTAATAAACATATGAGTTTTATTGATATCAATTCCCTGATTACCTACAATCAGTATCAACAATTCAACAGTTGATTGCACTCAAATAGTTTGTGGTATAATTCTCACTCAGCTGTGGCACATCAGCAGCTGTACATACGAATGCAAGAAAAAATATCATGTGACTTCGTGTCACTCATCAATTCACAAAAAAAATTGTGTTGCACATCAACATCAAATTTGATCCTATATAAGGAATTGCGAGGTCTTGTTTTCGTCAAAGTTCACTTATCAGTGAATAAGATTTTTGAGATCAACTGCGTGTATAATTAACCAATGAACAAGTATTACAACGTCACTGACTTATGAAAGTGAAACTGTAACAATAACTATCTATGAAAATATTCATCATGAATATTTCACTATTACATGAGATAGCGTCCGTATAATTTAATGAAAATAAACCAAATATTCAAAAAATCTTATAAATGAGGCGATGAACATTTAACTAAAGAGCATACATCACAATAATCAAGGAGTTTTCATATTATCACTCTACTACGATTACTGAAATGAGAACATTTTATAAAAAATACAATAACTAAAAATACAACGAAAAATTATAAACTGTGAAACAATTATTTGGTCATTTGTATTTTCCACAGAACAAAATGAACTTTCAATCGCTCCGTTAGTTACTGCCTCTAGTATAGGAGTATAGTTCACAATTATTAACTTTCCTTTTAATATGCTTTTACAATACGATATATACAATTCCCACTAGCGATACTTTGTGCATTTCTGAAAATTCTCAAATTATTACGCATGTTTCCAGAAAATTACACTGACTCGGATGCATTCAGAATTACATGTATTTTACTATTACAAACCTTACATACATATGTCAAAGGAGAAGATCGGTCAGAAGGTTTTTTTTTAATAACTGACACCAACAGATGTATGGCACCTTACATGTAATATGCATGCGAGAACAGCAAGTATCTTTATTTAACGATAAATAATAAAAAGCTAATTATTATTACTATTTGTTTGGTATCTATATTTTTAAAGTGACAGCGTCAAGAAATAGCACTTAAGACAAAAGTATCTCTTAACAATAAACATGCACACAGTAGACACGTAAGATACTTAAGAATATTAATTAATATCCTGCTATTCCTAAGTAATTGCCTCTGTCAGGAATAGCTAACCTAAGCGCCCGTATTTCTGAACTTCTATGCGAGGGGGGGGGGGGGACCAAATGGTACCCGATCAGATCCTGCTCTATCTGACACAACTTCTATAATTTATAAATCAGCGCACGGTATGCTACCCGCTAGTATATCAGACTCAATCGTTTTACTGTCCCTATCAGAAAAAATATTTCTTAGCCAATATAACCGCAAAAATAATTAAAACTATGAACAACTTATAGCCACTTAGGGCGACAGATTCACCTATCGTGCACGTCCTATATCCACTAGAAATATGTAGCAAAATAAAGAATATTGCAGGTACTTGATGGTAACATACTACAGACAAAATAAATACCACAGGCCTGTTTATCAATAATCAACTTGACATTTACGAGACCACTCTTTATTTACTTTCTTTGTATTGTACTATAACGACAGAGAGCTTTACTGTCTAAATCACTGATACTTTCGATTCTGCGAAGCAAAAGGCGATTCACTACAATTAACGTGGTAGGGAAAATTTTCTTTAATTTCCTCTTTGTATATTTTACTCTAACTAAGCATTGTTGTTACACGGAAGAAGTGGGGGTGGGGGAACACAACAACTACCACATTCCACAATGCTTGCTTTCTTGAATTAGCTTTAGATAATGCAAAATCCTTTTTTCTTTATTATACTGCGTGTTACAACGAAATTAACTACGGTGAACTAAGAACACAGCAAGATATGAAGCTTGTTGAATTTATTTTAAGGCCTTTAGGCAACTATGGCTCAGGCCATGAAGCTTGTTCTTCCTATATTGGTGCACACTCCGTAAGTAAATATAAAGTTCCAAGCAGGGGATTAATTTCACTTATCCAACATCGCCAACACACATAGGTCGGGCGGAGAACGGTGATCATACACTGCTATATATTGAAAATGACTACTTACAGAAGTCGAACTTCTTGCATGTTCATGAATGTAGGCACTATGTTGTATAGATTTCATTCATATAGTTAAAACTTCTGCTACGTGTACAATTAATCACTAAAGTAGCGTAAAATCCTTAACAACGAGGCGACGCACTTTTTATGCCCCATCACTTACTTTGAACTAGTGTTGCAAACCTCATGTTTGAAAACGTTTCCAAAAAATGTTACAGAGTCGGATCGACACAGTAAAAGTCATTGCCTGACGAAAAAGTCACACACATATGAAGTTCAAAAATTTATCAGACTAAACAGGGGGTGACTACTGCCACACACCTTCTGGTTCTAATTTCGTTAAAATTGTTCCAACACAATTTCATTCTTAAAGATATAAATACATCCGGTTTGAGCTATTAGTATCACTGTGCAAGCACTGCTTCTTCAAAATCTACTACAATTTTAATATTTGTTCTTTCATTTACTACCACTTCTTTCGTTTATTAGTATTAATAACATACATGGGGCGGTTCTCGATAAGCTCTGTTGGTGAATAAAACAGCAGTATTCTTTTGAGTCACATGCTTAAATACTGTATAACTATCATACATTTTAAGATAATCAGCCTTTGTGATATCTAGATGTATGTTCTCAGGGAATATTTCGTTACGACCATTCTTTAAATAAATATTTTTGACTATACATTGATCAAACTTACTAGCATACTTTTATCGTGTTTCATCATCATGACTAATTTGAAATGGAACAATTACGAAATCGGGCATATTAAACTGCAATGTATTAAACTTCGTTGTTACAGAACTTGAAATAAGAACCAGATAAATGCCGTTGAATATACTGATATGTATGAAACTGAATTGCTATTTGCGGCATCCGAAGTATATCAGTTTTTAGTTGCATCGCATAATACTTTTCATATTCAACAATTGGCATTCTCAGTTCCATTGAGGTGATCACAAGTTTGCCCGCATGAGGGAGTGTATTACCATCTAAAGTACCATCCGCTTTCTTTGTTTTCCACCGATAAAATAAAACATTATTAATTGCATTCCTCTTAAATGTTATTCACAAACCACCCTTCCACATAATTTACTTAAAGTCTCAAAAGAAGCATTATAGTAGGCGCAGAGGGAATAGCACCGTGTTTTCTTTTCGTGGAAGATTCTCTAACAAAACATGAACATAAGAGAAGAAGCCTCTTCGTCCTATACGATTTACCCAGATCGATGCGCTTTATTTTAATAGAGAAGCTACATGAAACTAACCACGATGTTGAATTAATATTACAGTAATTATTGCGCCCGCAACGATCACCATACCTAAGAACAACTGCGTAACCAGTTTTTTATTGTCTCTGGAATCTGATTAAAGAAGGCCCCTTCGTCCATACAGTTTAATACATAAGAGTGCATTAAAATACACGGAACGAAGTTTTGCCCTGAATACCCGGTTCACTCACACAATAAACCTAGGTGTTTGTGTTTGTACTTTTATAAAAGAAGCTTACTCACAGTGTAGATTGCACATGCTTGGGCTAATTAAAAATGAAGTTTGACTAACAATCTAATAAAACAAATATCGATACACATTACAACCAAAAAAGAAAATATGCCGAATCACACTAATCTACAAAATAATAGAACAATTACGTACTTACAACCAGACGATTACGTCGTCATTTCGTCCCCGTAAATATAATTTGTATTGGAATTATTTCCAGGTGTTCAGAATAACGGAAAATGAGGATAGCATTCGATCACAGCATATAAACCATATAAATACAGTAGCATATAAACCAAATTCGCTGCCACAAAACTATAGCTTAAACAGAAGGCGAAAATGGTAGTAAGGATTTACCCTATATTTATTTTACAGAAAGTCAAATCACACAAAGGCATAGGCTAGATTATAATAAAAGCCAACTTTCCACTAAACTGAAGAAATGGAATAAAAAACTGAAGACAAAAATATAACTATATCACCAATTCCAGATTATTATTCTACGTAGACTATGACGTAGTAATATAGAACACAAAAATTACGTATCCAACGAACCTGATTCAAAGCCAACTGAAATACCTCAGGCCTTAGTTGGCTAGCATACAATTCTTCCCACAATGCAATGAAACCAAACAACAGACTAATGGGAGCAGGAAAGACAATGAAACATCAAACGACGTAACAAGAGCGATAAAATGGTATCAACATGCACGGCAGTGTATGAGCCAAGTTCTTCAAATCAGAAACCGTCAGCACTGCCAGAAGCATGTTATACAGGAACAAGAGTTTATGGCAAAATCGACGATTTTGGGGCCCCGTAAGAAAAAAGATGTTAAAGATAGGAATATGAGCTTTTGACGTTAAGGAGATGTGGTAAATATGTGCAGATGTACAAAATTTCATACTCGTATCTCAGACTATGTTCTAGTTGTGGACCCCTGAAATTGCACATTTTAGGCTAACTGACTCATTCACTCACTCATCATATTGTTTAGGGTGTTTGGAGTAAGCTAGAAACATGAAATTTGGTATGAAGGTAGAGGATGATAAGTAGATGAAGGAAAAATTCGAACATTTTGAAAAGGTCGCCATCTTGCATTCAAAATGGCCGCCAAACCTAAAATTTTAAAGAATACACAGCCTAAACGACTAAAGATAGAACAGTGAAATTTGGTATGAAACTACATCATTGATAGAAAATTAAGAAAACTTTTTAAAAATTTGAAAAAGTCGCCATTTTGGATTCAAAATGAACGCCAACCCTAAAATTTTAAAGAATACACAGTCTAAACGGTTGCCGCTAGAATAATGAAATTTAGTTTGACAATAGAACATTATTAGCAGATTATGAAAATATTACAAAATATCTCTAAAGACGCCATCTTGGATCCAAAATGGCGGGCGTCATAAATCCATTTTCCAACTGCTTGAACCAGAGATACGAAATTTGGCATAATGATGTATTATCAAAAGTAGTTTAGGAAAACAACAACGTTTTTAAAAAATCACCATCTTTGATTCAATCTGGCAGCTGAAATACCATTTTTCACATCGTTCGAGATAGAGAAATGAAATTTGGTATGACAGTGTATCATCACGAGTATGTCACGAAAATATAAGAAAACGTTAAAAATGTGTCCATCTTTTATCCAAAATTCCCGCCTAAGCCTCACTTTATAACGACTGAAGCTAGAGAAACGAAATTTGGTATGAAGGTGTACCATTACGAGTAGGTTAGAATAAATTCGGCTCGTCTCCCCTACTATTGTACAGTTCCCAGCTTTAGCCTGATTGCGATAAAGGGGTGCGTACCAGCGAGGCCATCTTGGAATTCTGGGGCCAGCGCCCCAATGAGGCGAAGCGAGTATATACATTACACAAGTGTAAAAAGCTACGAAATACGAGCAAAAGCACCAGGGGTGCAAACTGTCCAGTCAACTCCTTCAACCTTAAAAAGTGGGGAAATGGAATATGGATGAGCCTAGTTCCTCGCGCCAACTTCCAATACTCTTGCGTGTCCCACCAAGTTTTACTCGTCACAAACGTTAGCACTGCCAGGAACATGTTATACAGGCAGAATGTGGAAGTTTCCCCATTCAGACGCAGCGCTCTGGAGTACGAGGGAATATCTGCACATAATCCAAATAATTCTCGTATTCGAACGTCTCAACTTTTCTCCACTCCTGCAAGTAACAACAATCCTACAAAGGTTTTCAGTTCCATTAGAGACACTTCTTTCCAATGTGTATTACGCTCGTGAGCGTAACGCGTGGCTTGTTTGTTTGTGCACTGGAGAGTTTCTTCTAAAATTTCGCCACTAAGAAATTATTCAAAACAATTCTCTGCTGTCGTTGCTGAAGCACAGCGACGTGAAGGACCAGCTGTAAACCTAACTATGTTCCATATGAGTGTTTGAGATAAACGATAGGTACAGCGTTCCACATTATTCCAGCCTTTGACATACGGTTATGTTGCACCTGCACGCAACCTTGTACTGTATTTCGTGATTGTGTATTTTCATTTCCGGTTTGCACATTATCAGAACTGCACTCATCCAAAGACTCATCAGAAGAAGACGAAAAGGAATCAGTACAAACATCACTGCAAGAAAAAGCAACTTCATCAGGGATGTCCTCTTCACTGTCTTCGCCAAGAAGAAAATCTGATATCTCTTCCTCGGAAAGCACTTTAGACATGAC
>JAGDQP010011150.1:39298-53802 GCA_022664845.1 Lepisma saccharinum
GAGGATATATACGATTACGATCCTCTTCACTATTTTACGTTCAGAAATATTCTGAATGACTGCAATTGCGTATAATCTAAGGAATTTGAAAAGTAGGCCTATGCGCCTAAATCCATGTAACTCCTATCTGGAATATACAAGATTTTCACTAAATATCATATAAATCTACAAAATTAGTATAAAAATGAAATATCTGTTTTACCCATCGGGTCACACTGGGCCCCGAGTATAAAAACCGGGAACCGGGTCCAAAAATTGACCCGGTGATCCGTTTCACCTTTGGTGGCTATGGAATGAATGCAATCGTAGTTATATTTGATACTCATGTAGAACAATGCCTTCGCTCAGAGCAGAAGACAAATCTTCCTTCACATGATGATGAAATTTATGTATCAATGTTCCCATTGTAGTCTTACTCTCATATTGTGAGACTGAGCGGCCGTTGCTCAGTAGTAGATACTTGTAGTTCGCTTAGCATTCGGGAAGTCCTGGGATCCATCCCGCCGATCGAACTTCCTGAGGTTTTTTCAGATTTTTCCTGTCATATCAGGCAAATGCTGGGATGGTACCTACAATATAATCCCTGGTCGTCTACCTTCCAACATCCTCTCACGCACTCTATCCCGGCCTCAGATTATAATTCCTATTCAATTTATCTACCAGAGAAACTTTAATCTTTCCAGTGTTAGGTCGATGGCAATATTAACAGCTAAACGAACTAAACTCTTTTCTCGTTTGCCGTGTGCTTTCGTAGAGATAAAACATGACTCCAGGCCCCTCAGGGCAGAAAGAAATTTTCAGCAGTCAGGGTTAATGTATGCGCCCTGCTGAGCGGTCAGATTTGAAAGTGCACCCGGCGTTTCTTCTCGTAACTAGCATTCCAGCACAGAAGTCACGAAGACATAATATTAGGGACCGTATACTATGTGGTACGGTTACAATAGGTGAAACAGATGATTAGCAGCAGGTTTTCGACTTTGTCGACAACACGCCTTTTCATTTTTTTCCCTCCTTTCTATTACAACCGCATATGAACAAAAATATGAATTTAGAGAGAATCTTACAATCAAAAATTACAGTATATTTCCATACGGTACTCAAGTTTGGATCGTACACCGTACAGACGATGAAATTATCGTACAAATACGGCAATTACCGTACAATTTCCATCCCTGGACATGAAAGTTGGATGAATGGCAGACTAAGAAACACTGAATAACTTCAGACAGAAACATAAACAAATGACTGAATATTTTGTGCTTTGTAAGTTTCGTTTTGTAAAATCCAGCGCACAGAATAGTACAAGCAGCACATAAACATACCACAAAACAGTTGAACGTCGTAAATTCAATCCTGCTAGGTCCCACAAAAAAATGGGAAAGTAAAACAATGAAAAACACTAAAATCGAAGGTCTGAGCACCATCGCGGTTGCAACGTTGCCAGGCCGTTTAATGTTACAAAATAAAACAAAACAATTCCAGTAAAATGGGTAGTAGTAGTAATTTGGCTAAAATATAATCGTGCTTCCATTGAGCACACTTCACGATGACGCGACAACGGATGAGAGCTCTAAAACAAAACCGGAAATAATTACTTTTTACAATAAAACAAAAAGTGGTGTAGATACATTGGACAAACTTGTGTTTACCTACACTGTCAAACTACAAACACGAAGGTGGACATTTGCTTTCGACACTTCACGAATGGAGAATGCTTCCATCCCGCCTATAATAATAATAATAATAATAATAATAATAATAATAATAATAATAATAATAATAATAATCACAATCACTACTCGTACACTACTCATACCTGCATTCTTCATTAAAATACTTACACAAAAACATTTGGGTCATATTGACCCATGCCATGCATTCACTTAGTGACGAACAATAAACGTCAAAGAAAAAAAAAACTAAATTTCAGTTTAAAGTAAAAACACTCATAACATGTGAAGAATATAACTATAAGAGATGTCAGTGAGAGTCAGTGTTCTGCAACAGATATTAAACTCAAAATACGCCTTTGAACAAGCTTGTGGCCCAATTTGACTCATGGCATGCATTCATTCGAAGATTAAACTGGATTGACTTCAACTTTATACATTGATCGGAACATTCGCTAAGCATAAATTCATATCATCGGTCCAATGCAAACAACCGCAAATGTGCAAAATTGTGCTTTTTAAGGTAAGTTTACTTTGTAAAAATTGTGAGTTCTTGATCGTTGTAAAAATGTTATGCACACATACTTTCACTGCTATAGGATTTATTTTCAATTCTTGAAATTATGTATATGCTTCATGACTGAAACGTACATAACCTAAAACAGGAATTTGCTTTATGCCTCTGAAGTAAAATTTGGTATTTTCATTGGACAAATTATATATAATCATCCGTGCTCTACCCATGCGCATCTCATGGGAAGACATCGCGAAGAACGTAACAAATAAACATGTTACTTTACACTAACACGAACAATACACGTACGAACTTAGATGCTTGTGTGAAATGTGTGATTGACGAATATGCTAGCACTTTGTATACAACACCAATGTAGCGAATCATCTTCAGGGCTTGTTTTGCAACGATTTCTTCTTTCAATTTCAGGACTTTGTATATACCAGGGCTGATAAACATTACCTTTGCCTATGTTTCAGTAACGTAATACGCTTTAAAAAAATGCCACATCTGGGTCTGTTCTGTTTGCAACACTAAGCAACTAACCAATGCTTGTGTGGTCAACATGATTAGGATCCACCATAGCAGAATCCTATATATAAACTGAAAATGTCAGAAGTCAATGACAAATATAATTTTTACTTATGTAAAAAAGGGCATTGCCAGTTCATGTAAAACTTAAATTTGCTTGTAAAGTATTGAAGTTCACAGTTACTTGCTTCTCAGTATCTGCCTGTATTCTCGTAGTTTTGTCGAAGAAAAGTAAGTTGATGAAATTACATTTTTAAATTAATTTATTCTTGATTTCACACCAAACATTTAAGCTATAATAACGTACACATTTTACAACGAACAAATTGAAATTACTTTACAAAAATATGTATTGAAGACCATGTTCTCTTGCAGCAAACCTTTACAGTGATACGCCAAATCTTTAAATATCATTGTTGAAGAAATATGCAGCACGACAACTATATTTTCATTACATACCATTGCTGTATAACTTTTCTAGAAATTGAATTAAATTTCTAACGATTTTTCGGTGATTTTTTTCTAAGAATAACTCTTCTTCACATTTCAGTATATCGTCAGAAACGTAGATATACCATTTATCAACTATAAGGAACCCTTTGCTCCATACGAGACAGTGTTTTATGAAGCCGTTCTTTTCGATGAAATAGCGGATGATGAGGTTCGAAATATTCCAATGATCTCTAGAAATTGTAAATTCCAAGAGGAGATTGATGGGATTTGGGCATTTAAATACTACAGTATCACTGTGTGTTTAACCCAGTGTTATACGGACCTAATGATGAGTGCCTGTAATTGTACTGCATTGTTAGTGGGATATATAAGAGGTAATGTATGCATTATGTAAAACATTTCATCGCTCATTCCAATGTAAGTTTAACCATTCCACTCAATCGAAAGTTCATATCCCAGAATTTTGTTATAAAAATGTATGTTCCCGTATCCCTAGCACCTTCAAGTTTGGTCTATTTTGACAATTGTGTGACATCTCCTAATTTAGCTATAATTTTGTTTTAAAATTAGTAGTAGTAGTTTCGTTAATTCCTCTATGACTAGCTAATATTTTACCACCAAAGCCAGCGTGGAACTTTAGGGGTTTACTGTATTCAATTCCCGTTATCCTCTAAGTCCCTCATCAGGTATTTTTTGTATATCACCTTCGTGGATTTCTTAAAATATCATCTTAGGCCAACTAGAGATGGAAATGAAGCCAGAAGACCCTGATGAGGTACTTTTAAGATAATGGTGAATACAATATAGTAAACCGCTAAAATTTCACATTAAAATTAGTCGTTTTGACAAAACAGTAGTCAGTCGAAAGCCGGCCACACAAAGTATCTCTCCAAAATTCAGAACAAATAATCGCAGCTCGCTATAGGAGTAGATAGAACTGTTAAATTAGGAAGTGTGCACTAACTGAAAACTAACCGTATATTAAATAAGGCCTACAGACAACCACAGAAAACAGAAAGCTCAACTATTAGAAAGGAAGAAGACTTAGAAAGACATATTTTCCCTGCCCACTTATGATCTGTCAGTACAACTCTTATTAAGGTCAAAACCAAATCAACTCACGAAACACCAAGCAGAATTCAGAAACACGTTCTAAAAAGATGCATACGTTAAAGAGTCCTAGAAAAGAGAGTAGCATTGGAAAATAAAACTGACATAATCAGGAAAATAATGCAACAGCCGGGAATGCTTTCAAAAGTTGCAGTTGACACAGTATCCTTTGTTAAGATATTAAAAGTTCGACAAATTAAGAAATGGATAAAACATTTGAAATAATCACAAACCAAAGGTTTTATACGTTTGTGCTCTATTGGGAAATCCAAATGAAAGAACCATACAGTAAACGACACAGTTAATCTTTTTCAAGTAAATTTCCGTACCTACTTTAATTATTAAGGTATTGCTATGGCTTTTACAGTGAACTTTAGTGAATGTATGTGGTATAATAAGATTTAATTTTTGTCTTGAAATACAAACACAGACTATGTATACTCAATTTAGTGGTTAAAGGTGTAAATATATACTGATTAGCACTAAAAATAGTAATTTGCTCTGGTGGTTACAGCGATTTTTACTTTTATTTTTTAATGTTTATAGTTCAAGTTTTGAATTACCATATTTAAACACTACACCATTAATGACTCAAGAAAATCGTCATTAGACCTTTACAACGAAACCGAAAAGTTCTGCCGTTTTGACATTGCATGGGAAGACGTAGTTATTGATACGAAAATAAATGTCTGAGGTACTGAAAAATATATCGAGCTGGAAGTGGGAGCATTGACCGTGAACAAGATAGGCGTCTTTTGCACTCCCAACAGTCATAGTTCAAGTAGTAGCGAACACAAATCGACGTTTCAAGATTATCTTTTCGTATCTCCATCAATCTTTTAATAGTAGATACGTCAATATATCATAGGGCGTCCAAATGGGGGTATCGTAGCAGCTCGTTCGCGATTGTCTGCTTTAGGACTTCAAGGTGGCCGTATCTTCAGCCAAAACATGTCGCACGAATACGTCAAAGCTTTGGGAATAATGCTGAGCATGAACACACCGCTAGATATTACTTCTAGAAATATGAGTCGGGATAATTTTTTGTGTGATGAACCACAGACTGGGCGATTACAAGCCCTGAATAACGAGGTCCTGAAGGCAGTCATAGAGCCGGACTGTAACCAAACATATGGTTGGCTTAACGAATGCTTCCAAGTTTCTCATCAAACAACCAGATTTCACTTGCGCCGCGCAGGGAAAGCATACAAGTTAAGCAAGTGGGTAACCAGACGCAACAGCCAACAAGGGACCAACCAGCCACAGAAACCTTCCCCTTATGCGATCGAGTGCTAACTAATGGCAAAAAGTAGGTCCTTTATGAGACTCACGAGACTACCAAACATCTGATTTCACCGCGAGACCATGTGCCTCACACAAGAAGACTAACTTTCCATCCACACAGGTTCTTGCTCTGTATATGGTGGGCTAGTCGCCAAATGATTCAGTACAAGCTGTTAACGCTGAGTCAAAGCATCACCACAGACCGGATGGAACGGATTCAACGGATACTGAAATATAAGGAACCCGCATTGGTGAATCGCTCTCCATTTACGACAATGCCAAGACCCATGTGTCACGGGTGACCAGGGATGGCATAAAACGATTAGGTTTGGACTTACTTACCATCCGCCGTACTTCTCAGACCTTGTTTCAACATATTATTAACTCGTCCATTAACTGTAAAACTACCTTCGTGTAAAATCTTTCGTCAATGACGCAAACGTACGGTTGGCGCTCACGCCCTTCTTTACGTACAAGAGCCCACAGTTTTCCTCCAGATCATTTCGCAGCTACAGGAACATTTGGCAAAAATGTACTGGATGGGGATGTGGATTACTTTGAGGATTAACGGTAAGTGACATTTTCTGTATAAAAATCAATTTCTATCGAAAACGGTAACAGTTTAATTACCGTGTTCTTTAACGGTTAATAAAAGCGTAATATTCAATACAATATCAAATCAGAATTTACTGTTTTGGAGGACACTGATCCATTATAAATATCACACAGAATACTGCAAACTGAGGTGATCTGCTTTGCTAATAAGGAATCCAGCAAGCTGCTGTGAATGGAATAACCGGGCTCTCACTCTCACTCCAAACGACGAAATATACAAATAGGAACAGTTAAACATTTGTGTTACTGATTTTCTTATTCCGTTTCAATTATTAGCACCATATTAGAAAGTAATTTACACATACGCAGCACAGCTATTTACATATTTACACTATATACAATTAATCTAGGAGCATCATAGTTAAAAATGTTTTTCCTTGATTATATACCTATTGGAGTTTAATATTCAAGTAATTTACAAAATACAATTTTGATAGTTATTCTCACTAGTGTGTTGATTACTATTGAAACAGAAAAAAATCATACAATAACTATTATCCACCCTTACACACCACTGAACTTTCAAATGTAGAAATTTTAGAATAGCAGTAATACCTCGAGGTCTTGTAAGTTTAAATATAAATTAAGGTAAATGGAAGTACAAAGTGGTAGTTGCAGTGTATTTGCTCAAGGGGATCTTCGAGGTGCTTTTGTTTAAAGCATTATGGGTTTGCAATAATGCTTCTTCTAAAGGACTGAACTCCAGTTTTAAGAGCTGCAGAATACACTTGGGAGGTTATGTCCTACAGTTACAGTTTTTTTAAAGAATTTTAGTATTTGGCGACAACCCATTCGCCAATTTCGTGCTTGTACTAGTGCTCGCCACCCTTGATGACTACTAGGGCATGTGATGAGGACTTGAGTGTATTGATATATGTAAATAATGATTTTTCGTAGATATTTTTGGTATTGGTTTGATCGGACGAAGTGGTCGTTAGGAGCCACGTAGAAAGTATGTTGCGTATAAATATCAAGTAACTATTATCACCGCTTAAGGCGTACTTCTCTTTTTAAAGTGAATAAATATTCATAAGAAAAATCACTACTTAGATAAACAATAGGGATAGATCGAATATTCTCTGTATATGGATAATTCGACTGATATTTCTAAATCTGATTCAATGTTTAATTCCACGAGTAAAAATTATACTTTTACGAGATATCTACATTTGAAAGCGGACAGTGATACGTCATATTTATCTCAGCTGTACGGTGATTTTTTACAGTGATCAAAAAATATTTAGTCTTCCCAAGAAAATGTGTGCTAGTGCGAGTGCAGGATTATCGTGTGTAGAGGGAAGAACACAGGTGGTATATAGACCAGAGATATTTTCGATCTTTTCCCACTGAGGGAGTTTTTAGTATACTATATTGCTAAAGTTTTTCATGGAATATGACACCAATATTCCTCAAAGTTAATATTTCTAGGTAAATTTTCCCCGAAAGGAATCGCAGCTTTTTGGTGAAATTGTATTTTTTTTATTTTTTTGGGGGGACGGAGATGCCCTCGCCTACTTTCTCAGAATCCACCACAGCGGGCGTGTATGTTATCGTAGCAGCGGTAAAAATGTCACCATGGGCTTACACATCATGGAAATTTCTGTAACGAACTAACAGTTGAATCTTTAATTAGTAAAGATAATATAATATTATTTGATTTTGTTAGACAAATACACAGAGTATCATTAGTTACTTTATTGAATTGTAAAGTTTAATATGGTAATGGTATTTCCTCTCGTAATTTGTTCCTAATGGTAGTAATAATCTGTTTTCATAATAATAAAACCAGTTTAATAAGACTGGCGACTACTAGTGCATAAAGTTGTCATCCTTGTAATGGAGACCGATTTTTAAATAGGGACTACTAGTGCTATTCAACATGTTCACAAATGATATTCCATCAAGCTGGACCAGCAGTTAGAATTTTTCTATATACGATCGTGTAGAGACTGATTTGGTGTATCTTATGCACCTAGCAGGGGCATCTAAATTAAATTACTAAACTCGGTAAAAGCCAAAAACAAGTCCCATAAGATGACAACTACTGGGACATTAGCCTATATGATTAAAACTCAGACTCTTAGTTAGGAAAAACACTTATATACTGTAGTAACGCCCATGTCGGACGTTTGTACTTCATAGTGCTTATACAAACATCCGCAATCTCTGCGTTTAACACTTAGGCAACGAGTACTAGGAAATGACGTAATAAAAGGTTTTTGATTTATGCTTTGAATATTGTAAATATTCTATCGTCATATTGTAAATATGAAGTTGTCAACAGGCGACGGCAGGGACAGGGTATTATGAGAGTCAGTCCAAACGTATTTGAAGCTCTGAGTCGTGTAACGTAATTTGCTACGTAAGTATGCTGATGCTTTATGCCACTAATAACAGAGGTTAACCTCCAGTTTAAAGTGCACTGAAAAAATCTCCCTATACCACTCCACACCTCAGCATGCACTGGGTTAAGGACCCGCAATAATGTTTTACACGAATCCCTACCGTACCCCACTGCACACCGACATGTAAAATTAAAGGACAAGGGCGATATTATTATGAACACCGAACACACCTTAATACATTCTGGGATATTGGTAATTATCCGCCTTGGGGCTTGACTAATGCTGTGAGAAAGATTTGAATGAAATAATATCTGAATGAAATAGCATGCAGTTTCAATTTTCCACTTACGTGATTTATTCTCAAAGCACTTCACGTAAGCACAGTTACACAATAACTGAATAATCACACTAACACATAAATTAAATGAATTAATATATAACTTGATACAATACCACCTATACATTTCTATTCATATTTGTTGTGCCTCACCCAAACAACTGACTTCGCTGTACAAGAGAAAAAAAATATGTTCCTACAGAACCTTTACTTTTTGTTTCACCACACGAACCGCTGCTCAACTTCCGACCCGAGTGTGGTACTTGAAAGTGATTGAGGAAACTACCACTACATGTAATCACGGGAGTTTTAGAATTAAAAGAATAAGTCCTAATAATGTTATCCCTTTTAGTGATCGTGCTTGGTTCGTTTCTCACTGCAATATAGTAACTTGTAATCTCAATTCTTGCCCAATAGCACTCTGACACTTTATAGGCTACGACACGTGGCAAATAAGTTAAGTCAGGAACAAAAAGCAGAAGCCGTCCTTTGATAAACGTACAAATTACAACATTCACTTTCAATATCAAACAAAAATAACGTAAAACGAATTCACAAATGTTAAGGCTGCTTTTCATGAATAATATCAAACACGAGGTTGAAGACCAACTCGTAACAGTAAATGAATTTAAGAAAAACAACACGAACAAAATGTTCAAATTTACAAAGGTAATCAAATGGCGGATTCCAAGCACGAATCGAATTCAATAATATATCATGAGCTAAAAATGAACGGGATCGAATCCAAACTATCTATCCAGTACTAACCACCACTACTTTACATCAAAAAGCACGGCAGTGCATGAACCAAGTTCTTCACGTCAAAAACGTCCACACTGCCAGAAGCATGTTATACAGGAACAAGAGTTTACGGCAAAATCCACGATTTGGGGGTCCCGTTAAAAAAGATGTTAAAGATAGGAATATGAGCTTTTGCCGTTAAGCAGATATGGTAAATGTGTGCAGATGTGCAAAATTTCATATTCGTATCTCAAACTATGTTCTAGTTATGGACCCCTGAAATTGCACATTTTAGGCTAAATGACTCACTCCTTCACTAACTCACTGACTGACTCACTCATCATATTGTTTAGGGTGTTTGATGTAAGCTAAAAACATGAAATTTGGTATGAAGGTAGAGGATGATAAGTAGATGAAGGAAAAATTCCGACATTTTGAAAAGGTCGCCATCTTGGATTCAAAATGGCCGCCAGACCTAAAATTTCAAAGAATACACAGCCTAAACGACTAAAGATAGAACAGTGAAATTTGATACGAAACTACATCATTGATAGCAAATTAAGAAAACTTTTTAAAATTTTGAAAAAATCGCTATCTTGGATTCAAAATGGCCGTAAACCCTAAAATTTAAAAGAATACACAGTCTAAACGGCTGCCGCTAGAATAACGAAATTTAGTTTGACAGTACAACATTATTAGTAGATTATGAAAATATTACAAAATATCTCTAAAGACGCCATCTTGGATCCAAAGTGGCGGACGTCATAAATCCACTTTCCACACTGCTTGAGTCAGAGATACGAAATTTTACATAATGATGTATTATCAAAGTAGTTTAGGAAAACAAAAACGTTTTAAAAATGTCACCATCTTTGAATCAAAATGGCAGCTGAAATACCATTTTTCACATCGTTCGATATAGAGAAATGAAGTTTGGTCTGACAGTGTATCATCACGAGTATGTCACGAAAATATAAGAAAACGTTAAAAATGTGTCCATCTTTTATCCAAAATGCCTGCCTAAGCACCACTTTATAACGACTGAAGCTAGAGAAACGAAATTTGGTATGAAGGTGTAACATTACGAGTAGGTTAGAATAAATTCGGCTCATTTCGCCTAGTAGGGTGCAGTTCCCAGCTTTAGCCTGATTGCGATAAACGGGTGAGCCCCAGCGAGGCCATCTTGGAATTCTGGGGCCGGCGCCCCAATGAGGCGAAGCGAGCATATAAATTACACAAGTGTAAAAAGCTGCGAAATACGAGCAAAAGCACCAGAGTTGCAAAATGTCCAGTCAACTCCTTGAAAATTAAAAAGTGGTGACATGGAATATGGATGAGCCTAGCTCCTCGCGCCAACTTTCAATACTCCTGCGTGTCCCACCAAGTTTTACTCGTCACAAACGTTACCACTGCCAGGAACATGTTATACAGGCAGAATGTGGAAGTTTCCCCATTCGGACGCAGCGCTCTGGAGTATGAGGAAATATCTGCATCATGTGGCGCAGTGCAGTGCAGATTCTGGTTGTGATAAAAGGGCGCAGTTCATCCAAACTCCTCAAGTTCGATGCGCGGCCTGCCGTTGGATTCTTGGCGCAGCCACGCGAGCGAATCGAGGGGAGTATCAACACGCACGGCAGCCGAGATCCGCCTGTCACAAAACGTCAGCATGCTATACAGGAACAAGAGTTTATTGCGAAATCAACGATTTTGAGGTTCTGTAAGAAACAAGATGTTAAAAATTGGAATATGAAATTTTGAATTATGACGGTATATCATCACTAGTAGATTACAAAATATCTGCAAAGACATCATTTTGAATCCAAAATGGCTGACTTCATAATTCATTTTCCAGACTGTTTGAACTAGAGATACGAAATTTGGCATAAAGGTGTATTAGCAAGAGTAGTTTAGGAATAATTTACATTTTTGAAAAAGTTGTTAACTTGGATCAAAATGGCAGCACGAAAACTTTTTCCACATCATTCGAGCTATAGAAACGAAATTTGGTATGAAGGTGTACCATCACAAGTAGGTAACTGCAATGTAAGAAAAACTTTTTAAAAATCGCCCTCTTTAATTCAACATAGCCGACCAAATACCAGTTTCCAAACACTGAAGCTAGAGAAACGAAATTTGGTATGAAGGTGTACCACCACGAAAATGTTTCAATAAATCGATCAAACCACCGCTATGAGGGTGCAACCCCCGAGGGGATATGGATAAGGTCTGCACAGCATGGGGCGCTGCCTCCAGAAAGTCTGATTACAATAAAGGGGGCGTAGCCCTAAAAATTTGAAGTTGGGGCACACACGGAATTCTGGGGCAGCACACCCAGCGAGGCGAACCCAGTATATATATACACGTATAAAAAGCTGTGAAATCCGAGCAAAACACCAGATGATGCTCGAGCCTTAGGGTTGGTGGTGGTGGATTTTAGGGCCGCGAGCAGGAAGCAAATTTGCTATAAAAGTTTATCATCACAAGTAGGTTACAATGAATATGGCAAAGCTTCCCTATGTTTCAATAAATATGGCATTCCCTAGGGTGGTGGTATGGGGAAAGATCTGCAACATGGAAGCATAGTGTCCTGGAGAGTGGTTACGATAAAGAGGCGTAAATACCCAGAAACTCGAAGTTGTGGGCGCAGCCAGCTACGGGGGGCGAGGACCTAAACGAGGCCGAGCGAGCGAGTATATATATTATACACGTACAAAAAGCTGTGAAATCCGAACAAAAACACCAGAGGTGCAAAAAGTGGAACCAAGTTCTTTAGTCCTAAAAAGGTGTGAAATGGGAGACGGATGAGCCAAGTTCCTTGGTGACAGCATGTAACAGGAACAAATGAACTTGGCGCGAGCTGGCAACAGCCTTAGGGTTGGTGGCGGTGGACGTAGTGGGCTTTAGGATCCCCACCACCCTTAAAGCTTGAGGATCATGAAGCTTGCCACCTTGCGCCAAGTTCCTTTGTTCCTGTTACATGCTGTCACCAAGGAACTTGGCTCATCCGTCTCCCATTTCACACCTTTTTAGGGCTAAAGAACTTGGCTCCACTTTTTGCACCTCTGGTGTCTTTGTTCGGATAACTATAATACATTACCAGGCACTTCAGAAATGTAACTAGAAATCAATTCACTACAAAATCAATACATGCCCAAGTTACGAACTGTAACAATTTAGAGGTCTGAAAACATCGACCTTCCCTGTTCCTTACCGTTTTCAACAACTGGCTGAAACAGCCGCTCAGTTGCCGAGGCAAGCTACAGATGGCAGAACGTCTGTGGCGCGAAAACAAAAGAAGACTCTACGCGTCACAAGAGCGTGAGGAGTAATTTCGGCGGAACTGTTACAGTCGGTAAAAGGCCCAAGTGCACATTTTACGTATTGATTATTTTGCTGATTTTGCAACCGATATCTTTGCCAAAAAGAGGATCCCAATTCCTACTCGCTCACCATGAAAGTGTATCATTAAAATAAACGTGATTTGGAAATTGGCCCAAGTCCAACATTTGCGGTATTTGTCATGAAGATCTAGACTTGTGGTGCACTTAAACCATAGCTGCCTGTTGAATCCATACATTATAAATTAAATAATTAAAAAATTAAGCAAACTAAATCATGAAATGGACACTATGTACTACTGAGATTTGAATTTTATATTTTACCAATGGCCTCTAAATATCTATGATCCAGGCCAAGATAAGGTAGAGGAAAATGAGTAAGGAGTCGGTCTGAGGCACAAGTTCCAAATAGCATAAAGGCATTTGCCTGGTGTGACTAAAAGAAACTCAGGGTGGTCGGTCGCTGGTAACGAATCCAGGATCTTTCGAATGCTACGAAAACGCTCTTCCAGCTGAGCGACAGCCAGGTTTTTAGATCCAAAATTACTTCAGGTAAGGGATGTCATAAACGTCTTGACTTATATTACATTCCAAATGAATATAATTGCAGTTTACAGTTACAGCTTTCTAAGTTTATACTTACATAACGTGTAATTTTTTTAAGCGCATAGTGATCTTATGATCAATTCTTGGTGTTGGATATTGCCAGATGTCCCTGTTGTCTGTTAATTTTGGGTGGCTACCATTACAGGTTACACTAGTCTTGGTTGATTTTAGCATTTTTATTTGAAAACAGTCCTGATGTGTTCAAGAGGCAAAGTTGGAATTCAAATCGGCAGTTGTGATTCGGAGAAGGGCCCAAAAATAATTTTCAATAACTAATTTTACAACATTTATAAGGTACAATTTGCGAAATTCTCTTCAGCTGTGTTGAGAACTCAATGACATTTATTCAACAAAAATAATTTTGGTAGTTTTCACAGTATCATTGTTACAACGTTTTTTTTTTTTTTTTACTCCTGGAAAAACATTTCGAAGTTTTGGGACCTTTTCCGAATAAAGTTTTTAACTAAATGCTATGCTTTACACCGAAATACATTGGTGCATGTTAGGCAGTAAGCATGTGTGATTTTACCGATGTTAGCAGGTACCATTTACTCTCCTACAGTTACACCCTTTGTTCTATACCCGGACTTTTGAGCCCCCAAATTTAAGCCGTAAACAGATAATTAACACTAGTTTTCGTTTAAGATACGTTCAGCATGAATACCTTTTCTTAGCACCTAGTTCCACATATTTCCTACATACATTTTCTTTAACTTTACTAACATTACATGTTCTTTATTCATTATTTGCTAAATTGATTATTTTTTTAAGTTCTGAATTAAAGGAATTGTAATTCCGAGAATGACACGTGGCGATAGTCTGTGATTTTTATTTTATGATACATGGTATGTTGCATCAACATAAGAAATGACACGTGGTCTACAACACTTGTATGACTATGCGGTTCAAAATATAGTGAATGTATGTGGTATAATAATATTTAATGTTTGTCTTGAAATG
>JAGDQP010011151.1:0-11162 GCA_022664845.1 Lepisma saccharinum
TAGAGCTTGCAATCATCAGCGAATAGAAGAATATTGGTCAGACTATTTGCAAATAAAGAAGGCAGATCATCTATATATAATAGGAACAGTAGTGGGCCCAGGACACTGCCTTGAGGGACACCAGAAGATAAGGGAATAAAGTCCGAAATGGAGCCTTTGAGCTTGACTCGTTGTGACCTATGACTGAGATAGTTTTTAAGTAGTGAAAGTAACTTACTATGTATATTGAATCTTGAACTTAGTTTGTATATAAGATCATGCGCAAGGGAATCGAAGGCCTTAGAGAGATCCAAGTACAATATATCAAGCTGAGAATTTTCCTATATTCTATTTATAGCATCAGTCAGAAGGACAGATAAATTTGTGAGACAAGATTTCCCTGGTAGGAAACCGTGTTGTGAGGAGTTTAGAAACGGAGCTACAAATTTAGATATTCAAAGGTAGGTATTTAGGTATTCAGATCATATGTAATTAACCAGGTATGTTCCTTTCATCATTTAGAAACTTTTCAACTTTCTCTGACTAAAGGGAAAATTATCTCCACCCAACTATTATGACGTAGGAACCACTTTCGAAGAGCGTGCATCATAGAAACCACGCGCGGAGTTCCTGTTTTTATAGTTGACAACCCCGTACTAACCAAACCTGTGATACTTGCATTCAAGTAGGGTTTAGTTAATTTCAAAGTAAGATGGTGTTAGACTATCCTCCTATCTTAATGTGAATTAAATTTCAAATGATGGAGCAAAGATCAAAAGTGTCTCACATTGTATGAATAAAAAGGTAACTTGTGTTTTCTAAATAACTTAATATGTTTTTTTTATCTATTTCTTTCCGTAAATATTTAGAAGTACTATAGAGATAGCGCTCATTTGGGGGTGAGCCCGTCCACATAGCATGACCTCGCAGAATTACTGACCATGTCAATTTTCACAAACGATCTAATGCTAATCTTAATGATATTGTTACGATTTTAGTGAGTCTGACTAGTTTCAAACTGTTCTCGATGATTTTTTGGTAGGGTAAAAAGAGGACTACGGGGCTTCTGTCAGGATTTTTAATTTGGGGGTGTGTAAATTCTCAGGACGGCGTACAAGGTTTCTGCCAGAATTTTTAATTTGGGGAGTCTGTGAATTTCCCAAGGCCACGTCAACACTTTTTTCCCAACAAAATACCACCGTAATCTACTACGAACACCTCGACTACGTGGCGCTTGCCCCTAACATCTAGGCAACCCACAATTTTCCGTCGTTCAATTAGGTCATCACTTTTCCCACCCTCACAATCTTGTACAAACACCTCCTAGGTCACCTCAAGGCCACGTCACTACTTTTCCCGCCAAAATACCACTGTAATCTACTACGAACACCTCGACCACATGGCGCTTGTTCCTGCCATCTAGATAACCCGCAATTTTCCCTCGTTGTGTCCCTATATCTACTTAACATGCATCTCTCCATTGCTCTTTCTGTGACTCGTAATCTGAGTCATTTGCGCATTCGATGTCCAAGTTCCACAGTCCTACATCATTACAGGTAGGACACAGTGATGATACACTTTACGCTTCATATACACTGGTAGTTTGCTTTTGAAAATAGTGTAGTAATAAAAATGAACTCCAGATGATTTTATTCTTCTATTTATTTCATCATGAGTCGCCGTGGCTAAGACGGTAGCGCGTCTGACTGCGAATCGGGCGGCCCGGGTTTAAATCCCGACCAGGACACTGGAGACTTTTCACGCAGTGTTCGAATGCCTGGAGCTCTGAAGTGAACACAGCCTCCTATCGCATTCAGTACCAGAGTGTCCTTGGTATTTCTGGGCGCCTTGGGAAGGTAAAGGCGTTCGAACGGGGGACTGACCGCCCCACATCACTTCGTACCGTAGGTCAAGAAAATTTGGAGTGCTACCTCCATATTCCCCATGCACCGTTCACGGCGCGTGCGAATCGCACACGATAACTTTATTTATTTCGTTCGTGACTTGGCATTCGAAGTGTTGAACTGGCCCAGGTAAACATACCCATCAACTATGTCCATTGTCTCTCTGTTAATTTTTATTTCCTTCCTTGCAGCATATTGATTGTACATTACTTTTGTTTTACTTAAATTCATTTTTAGTTCTATTTTCGAACTATCGATACACAACTCTTCCATTCTGGTTTATAGTTCTTCGGCACTTGAAGCAAACAGAATTATCAGCAGCAAATCGTGGGTATTCGCTATTGATATTTATTCCAACTTCATCCCAGTTTAAATTTTGGAACACCCTTTCCAGGGCAAATGAAAACAGTTTTGGAGAAATTGAATCTCCTTGCCTTACCACCTTTCCAACTTTAAATTTTTCACTTTCTTGATATAGTCTAATGACAGTAGCGTAAATGTTTCGCAGTAACTTGATGTATGCACTTTCGATGCCTTGATGTTCAAGTGATTTTAGTATCGCGGACAAGGAAACAGAATCGAAAGCGTTTTCAAAGCTTATCAATCCTAGACATAGTGGAAATTCATATTGATTAGTCCTTTCGATAACTTCATTCAATATTTGCATGTGATCCATTGTGCTAAATCCACAAGCAAATCCGGCTTGTTTCCTTCCCTGTTTAAAAATTAAGTGTCGTTCAATACGATTCAAAATAACTTTGGTGAACTTTTTATATAGAACTGACAATAGACTAATTGGTATGCAGTTTGCGACACGTTCTTTGTCCCCTTTCTTGTACAACAAAATGGTTACAGCATTTTTCCTACTTGGCGGTATTTTTCTCTTCCTCAGGAATATGGAGAATAATTTAGCAGTGATTTTCCATTCTTCATCCCTCGAAGTACTTTATCCACTTCTTGCATTACGTCTGAGACAGCTACATAATTTTCTTCTGAATCTTCTCCTCCTAGTTCTTCTTCTTCGCAGTACAATTCTCTATAAAAATTTTCGAGTATTTTTATACTTTCTTCCTTATTTCGTGTTCCGGTCCCGTCTCTACGCTCTTTCCTGCAATTATTTGCCTTTTCCCTATCATGAGCTGCTGTTTTGCTTTCTTCAGGTTCTTGTTTTCCTCGATTGTATTTCTAACAAGATTTTCGTTGTAGTTTCGTACATCCTCTCTTGTTTTCTTCCTTATGAGTTTCTTTAGTTCTATGTACTCATTCCTCTTTTTGTAATTTTCCTCCTCTTTCATTTCCCTTCTTCTCTTAATAAAGAATCTAGTTTCTTCTGAGATTTTTCTTTCTTTCATTCTTTCTTTCTTTCTTTCGGTTGTCTGCTATTTCTCTTACTATCTCAATCCGTATTTTTTTTCTGCTATTGATGTCTTCTTTATTTTCTAACTCTTCCAAGGCGCTGAATCTGTTTCTTAGTTCTATCTCGAACGTCTGTCTGTGTTTCCCTAGATTTCCCAGATGTAAAGTGGCGGTTTTCCTCTGATAAGTTTCTTTTTCTCAAGTCTAGTATTTAGTTTCAGCTTACATCTTACCATCTTATGAACACTTGAGATTTTGAAACTGTTCAGAATAGTCGCGTCTTGCAGAATTTCCCTGTTATTCGACAGAACGTAGTCAATTTCGTTTTTAGTCCCATTTTGGCTTTTCAATTTCCACTTCCTCTGGGGTGGTTTCTTGAAAATTGTATTGGAAATGAACTGTCTGTTGACTTCTGAGTATTCCAATATCTTCTCTCTTCTCTTGTTTCTTTTTCCAAATCTAAATTTCCCACTTTCGTGCCACTGCTTTGCTTAGTTCCTACTTTCGATTGAAGTCTCCCATTACAATTTCGTAATGCGATTTGCTACTATCCAAAACCTTCTGTACCAGGTGTGTAAATTTGAAACTAGAATTTGTGCATAGACGGCGTTAGCTGTCACTGTGGTTACCGTAAAACTGCGTCATTGGCGCCACTTGCTTCTTTTGACTGCTGATAACGATTTGCAACTAACAACCAGACAAGTTTCATGTCACAGTATAGAGTTTAAAAGCGTTGAACATGGCGCAATTTGTACCTACAAACTACGATGTGCGGACAGCATTGATTTTTTGTTAAAATTTGAAGAATACTGCTGCAGAATCACATCGTGCCTGTCGAAGCTTACGATGATCATGCTCTTGGTAAGTCACAGTGCTATGCATGGTTTACATAATTTAAAATTGGCGATTTTGACGTGAGAAACGAAGAACGTGGGAGACCACCGAAAATGTTTGCAGACAGCGAATTGCAAGCTTTGTTGGACGAGGATGACGCTCAAAAGCAACAACAACTCGTGGATCAATTAAATGTGACACGAGAAGCAGTTTCCATACGTTTAAAAACCATGGGCAAGGTTCAGAAGGTGGGAAAATGGGTTCCACATGCATTGACTGAACGACAGCAGGAAAATCGAAAAAACACTTGCGAAATTCTGCTCGCCAGGTACAAAAGGAAATCATTTCCCCATCGAATTGTGACTGGTGACGAAACGTGGATCTATTTCGAGAATCCTAAGCGTAAAAGAGCATGGAGAACCGGCTACATCGACTGCAAGACCAAATCGCTATGCACGGAAGGCAATGCTTTGTGTTTGGTGGGATCAGAAGGGAGTGATCTATTATGAACTGCTGAAACCCTGCGAAACCGTTAATACCGAACGTTACCGACAACAAATGATCGATTTACATTAATCTTTGCGTGAAAAACGACCACAATGTGACCAGAGACAACATAAAGTGATTGTGCTTCACGGTAATGCACCCTCCCACATAGCAAAACCGTTCAAGGAAACATTTGCGACGTTTGGCTGGGAAATCCTTCCGCATGCGGCTTACTCACCAGACTTGGCGTCTTCCGATTTTCACTTATTTGCATGCATGGGACACGCACTTGCTGACGAGCGCTTCACATCTTACGAAAATGTACGAAAATGTCTTGATGACTGGTTTGCAGCACAAGAGGCACAGTTCTTTTGGTCTGGCATCTACACATTGCCGGAACGATGGCAGAAATGTATCGCTAGCGATGGCCAACAGTTCGAATAAAATAGTTCTTAGCATTGTAATCCAATCATTGTGTCTTTTCTGTACATAAACTCTGGTTTCATATTAACGCACCTGTTATGTCCTTGTATAGGTCTTCGATTTCCTCCTCCGGATGTAATGTTGTTGTATAACTTCTATACCGTATCTCTTGTTTATCTTTATTATTACTCGTGCGATTCTACCTGGAATTCCTTCAATTTCTGTGATCCGTGTCTTTAGTTCTTAATTTATTATAAAATCAACGCCTGTCGGTTTTCCATTTTCCACTCTTTTGAAATAGAACGTGTACCCTGACGCTAGTTCCGATTGTTCTTCATTCTTCCTCCACATTTCTAATAGTCCTATGATGTCCCACTTAATATTCTTAAGTTCGTTTTCCAATTCTTCTAATTTGTCCTCTCCTGCGTGTGATTGAGAGTCGCCATGTATAGGTCCGCTCGAGTTGCAGTGTCTGGTGTCCTGGCAGTCTACAGTCCAAACTCGGTCATTTCGACCCTCCGACTTCTTGCAGAACTGACCGCTGGCATTGCCAGCTGCATTCCGTCCTCTGGGTGGTGTTGTCCCAACTGAGGAAGTCCTAACTGAGGAAGTACTATGAAATTTTCCCAACTGAGGAAGTATATCTTTACAGAAGAGTGCGTTCGCAAAACTTAGTCCCAACTGAGGAACAGATTGAGCTTGCCTGAGGCAAGTTGCCCAAACTGGTTTCATTGCGGAAGATAACGTTTTCTTAATTAAATTACAGCAGTTTAATGCGATCCAAGACCCAGTAAATAAATTAATATTTTACAATTTGCTTCATATGTGGATGTATTTAAGAATACGATTTTTCAAAATTTGGAAGGCTAACGTCATGAAAATATGGGCTATTTTCATCAGTTTAATATAATAATAATAATAAATAATCAGGCCCGTCATTTCAGCTTTTCCTAGGGCGGTGGGTAAAAAATTTACTGATGCCTTATATATAGCCGTTTTCTATCCACTGCTGGATGAAGGCCTCCCCCTTTAGGAATCCACTGTAGTACATTTGTCGTCCACCTTCCATCTGTTCGTCTAGCTATGTAACCGGCCCATCTCCACTTCATCTTCTTCGCATTCTTGATTACATCCTCTACCATTGTTTGTGCGCGAATCCATTCATTTGTCTTCTTGTCCCTCCTGGTTATTCCTAACATGCATATCTCCATTGCTCTTTGTATGACTCTCAATCTTTGAGTCGTTTGCGCATTCAATGTCCAAGTTTCGCAGCCGTACATCATCACGGGTAAGACACATTGATTATAAACTTTACGCTTCAGACACATTGGTAGTTTGCTTTTGAAAATAAAGTGTAGTCTTTCAAATGAACTCCACGCCATTTTACATCTTCTATTTATTTCATATTCGATCGAATACTTGATAAAGCCTCTCCCCGGTGGGAGGAGATTGGTCTACTGCCCCCACGCTGACCAGACGGGTTGGGAGAGGAGAACCTGAACTCTGACTGTGATCGTCAATATATTTTATTCATAGCAGCTCCCCAATTGCATCACGATGCTGAGTGGGCACCGTTCCAGACCCAAATTCCTTAGAAAAAAATCATTGGTAGCGCCGGGAATCGAACTCGGGACCCCCCAATCCGTAGTCAGCGACGCTAACCACTAGAACGACGGGGCGGTATGTGTGTGTGCGTGTTAAGAACTAGAATACGCCATCGTTTTTTATGTGTACCATGTTTGGACATACGTTTTTAGTATATTATGAACGTAGTACACAGTAGATTAAAAGGTTCGCGTGGAATATTCTGAATTCTGATTCAGAATTCGCTGAATCCTTGACACATCCATTAAACTTCGTAATAAGTTGTAACGAGAAAATTATGTAAACAACTCATAATTGCCAACAACTCATATTTCTTGGCACCGCGGTGCACCGGTAAGTGATTTTACTGTATATCAAGATCTCATTCCTTAAAATTACTGTAGTAGCTTCTCTTCAACTAGCTAAAAAACCGCTCAATGTTTGAAATATAAAAGTATATATTAAGTAGGGAACCTTACTTTCTGACTAGTTTAGTATGTTGGGACCACTCATAGTGTAATAAGCAGCCATGAAACATTTGGTGCAGAACAGTTTCGAAATCTGGAGTGATCGCAGGATAGTGAGATGATAGTTTGACATAAACCCTGAATTAGAGAAGAAGGTTATCAGAGGAAACCCATTTTAGATTATAAAAAATCTAGGGCAAAGCAGACAGAAATTCGATATAGAACTAATCAACATAGTCAGCGCCTGGGAAGAGATAGACAATTAAGAAGATATCAATTACAGAAATAATGTACTACACATACGTATATTGTTATGAAAGAAACCACTGAAACTAGAGCTTGAAAAAAAAAATCAAACAAAATTTCTTGAACTTGGGAAAAACAAATACTGGCGGTTGAGGAACCTGTGGAACGGTAACGTCTTTGACCTCGATTTTGACGTCTCTTAGTAAAACATTTGATGAGCTGCGGAGTGAATGACTCACAGCAAGTAAGGGGATAGCAAAAGAGATACCATCTCAAATCTAAAGAACACTTCCTCACTTGCAACTCCCGAATTTCTAGGTTCAGGACACTTCCTCAGTTGCTACTATTTTCTATGGAATTTATGGACTTCCTCAATTGGGACTTCCTTAGTTGGGCATATATCCTCTGGGTAATGAGGTCCTCCGAGGCTGCTTCCTTACTTGTACCACATCCGTGCTTGTACCATCATGTGTAAAGAAAGGAGGGGGGTGCTGACATTTGACTCACCACGCTGTCTGCTAATGCGGGTTGGTGAGCAGCCCATCCATATTCGGGTATTATCCGAAGAAATAATTTCTTTTTCAGTATGTAAGGAAAAGATTTTGATATACAAAAACCATGAAACTCTTCAATTCTATTTTCTGATAAAAAAAATATTGTAGTTTATATAATTGGTTCACATCCCGTTAGATCCAAAATTGCACTTATAACTAAAATTCAGATTTGCATAATTAGGTTGGCCAGGAGTACCGGTTTGACCAGGAGAACCCCAGTTTTAGGAAGATGACCCGGCGTGGCTTCCGGGTTTGTGTTATGTTCCAGTGAGATGAAAAGTAATGGAATGTACGTCTATAATTTCCATTGCTAATTTGCGTATTTATTTATTTATTTGAATTGCACACTAGTGATGTTAGTGCCTCTCTTACTCCTAATTCTTACTAATACCTAATTAAAATACAACTTCAGCATATTTAATGAACATTCGAGATTACAATCATCACATAAAAAAAAACAGAACATACAACTTACTATAACGAGACCCCTACCCCAACACACACCAATATGTATTGACATTCGCTGTGTGAAGTGTCCTGGTTTTGAGCTTGGAAATCTGACGTCTAACATAGTAGAACTAGACAAAATATCCTCCGTTCCTCTGTACTCTGACCCCCTTATTTACTCCAAACTGCTAATGCGCTTATCTCCTTCCATCTTCTCCACGATACAAGGCTGTGAAACGTCCCCCCCCTTCCTTTTCCACACCACCCGTTGTTCTTTGGAACTGAAGTCTTCATATTTTCTGTCCCACACTTTTCTTCCTTACTTGCCCCTCTTGAAAAGAAAAATAGTTAATAGAAATTTAATTATTTAATATAAATTGGTATTTAAGAAATGCTAATAGTCTTATGGCACGCATAAATAGTTTCTCCATGACCAGGGACAAACCGCATCTCTTTACGTGTAAATCTCTTAATCTCTAGCTGAGTGATCTCGCTAATTATTATTATTATTAATATAGAGAAGACGTGACCGCAAATTAACTTAGTGAGATAGAGGAAACGATACAGAAACCTCAATCTGTCAAACTCATTCTTTATCTAGCAAACCAGAGAAAATAAGCACAAGTCTGTAAGAATAAATTTCCATGGAAATACAGTGAAGGGCGTTGGTATGTATGGACCCAGAATTAGCTTTCAATCATGTATTAGATTTTATAATTATATCTCCTATGTGAAATACGCTGTAAAGTTGACGTCATTGAAGCGCTGTATCCTAGAAACCAGAATGACTGGCTTTATACACACGGAGTAGCATACGCGTTTAGTATAGACGAAAAAGACAAAACTGTTTTCTTAACATATTTATAACATTTAATAGTTGTATTATGCATTACAATATTACTACATGCTTTACGATTGACTGCAGGTATGTCAAACTTGTACATTTTTAGATTTCCGTTCTGTTACGGACGGAGATGTGCAGTCTATTTACAATCCATTTCGATTTAGATTTTACAATTCTATTTTGTTTCAGAAACGCTCTCTTTGTTAATATTTAAAGCTTCTAGTAACAGCATTAAATGACTCTGTGTATATTATATTTTAATATGTTAATTGCATTCGAGTGGCATGGAACAATTGTTTGCTGTTTTCATCCTCTTTACACAGTAAAAAATAGCTGTGTTAATTCAACACAATGCGGTGTCCCAGCGTGACTACCACTTTTTGTGTGTTAAATCAACACAACACGTAGTGTTGATTTCGGTACTGGGGAAAAATGTTACGGCTGCAGCGAGATTTGAATATGGGTTGCTCAGTTGGAAGTCGAGCGTCTTACCGACTTCGCTAAATAGTCAGATGGTAAGAGCACTTGACTGAAGCAGTATAAAGGGTAAAACAACTGTTACTGAACCCCAAACACAAACAAAGTTACCAATGCCACGATTTAATCACTTTTACATGGGTCAATTAGGGATCACAATCCCCATTCATTGAGAATATGTTCCATTTCTATGAAAGCAAGCGAAGCATTTAACATGTTTCTACTGTAAAAAGCAGTAATGCTGATCAAGTGTTTGGCTATCGCCATCTTGCTTGGTTTAATAGAAATGAAATATTCTCAATGAATGGGAATTCTGGTTCCCAAATGTCAAAATAAGAAGCGATTAAACCATGGGATAAGTCGTACAAGTAGCTCAATTTGTTTTAGGGGCTCAGCAACATATTTTTGATCCCCTAAATTGTTTAAATCAATAGTATAGTCGTTTAATTCAAATGCTGTTCATTGAATATAGTCTACATCTAGTGCCTTTTCTGTCTGACGATTTATCCAAGTCGGTAAGACGGTCGACTTCTGACTGAGCAACCCATGTTCAAATCTCGCTACAGCCGTATTTTTTTCTTCCAGTACCGAAATCAACACCATGTGTTGTGTTGATTTAACACACAAAAAGTGGTAGTAACGCTGGGAGCGTTAACACAGCAATTTTTTGCAGTGTAGGATCAACTATATGGCATAGTAGCCATATTCTAGAGGTATATTTAACTAATGTTTCTCTAAGGCATTTTCAGTAATTGTTTATATTTTTTACAACAGATTCTCAATCAATAGACAGTGGTAGATACTTTACTCATTTAGAACATGAATTATGATCTCTCGGATTAAATAACTGAGATCAAGACTGTGATGGATAATTCTCATAATTCTAATGAAACTGCAAATATCAGGCAAAAGCCGTAGTGTTAAAATAGAGTTAGAGTCATTGGGGGTGAAGTGGGTAATACTAAGGTTATGAAGATCTGGCAACATCGTAATGACATGAAAGAGAGAACCAAGTACTATCAGCGCTACAGTCATTCAAGAGGGACCTACTTTATGAGTGAATCACGAAAACAACGCGCAAGAGACGTGTCAGACGACACGTATTTGTTTCAAGACAAGTAAAACACTCATGGCTTTTTCGTTCTTAAAAATGTTAAACATGAGAACTTAAGCTGTATATCGTGTTCATCAGGGTTACATACGTAGGACCAACACGGCGTTGAACCAACACGGCGTTGGACCAACACAGAAACAAAACTGCGTTGGACCAACGCGGCGTTGGACCAACACGGCGTTGAACCAACACAGCGTTGGACCAACACGGCGTTCAACCAATACGGTATTGGGCCAACAATAAAATTGACAACGCCCTAGATATATAAAACCTGAAAACATAATGAAAAATATCATTTTAAATTACTTTTTTAACCCAGGGCAAAATCCTGTGTTGGTCGAACGCCGTGTTGGTTCAACGCCGTGTTACCTACAACACTTCGTAGTACCGGCATTGGACCAACACGGCGTTGAACCAACACGGCGTTCGACCAACACAGGATTTTGC
>JAGDQP010011151.1:11562-53800 GCA_022664845.1 Lepisma saccharinum
GCAAAATCCTGTGTTGGTCGAACGCCGTGTTGGTTCAACGCCGTGTTACCTACAACACTTCGTAGTACCGGCATTGGACCAACACGGCGTTGAACCAACACGGCGTTCGACCAACACAGGATTTTGCCCTGGGGTGTTGGTCGTACGCCGGTTCTTGCTGCTTGGGAGGCTGTTGGTCGTACGAAGTGTTGATCCAACGCTGCATCCTCGTTCATCACACAGCTTTGGAGTGCAGATTGCACCGTATCGTAGAGCAAGGTTTCATTGTGCATATGAAAAAGATATTGATGTATATCCTTCATGCAATAGTAAAAAAGTGGTAACGAAAAAAAATGTAAAATGGGGTGAAGTGGGTAATGCCATGTGGGGTGAAGTGGGTACCTGTACTTCATTTGTAAGTACGTTCAATAGTGATGTGTAATTTATCATTGGTGTATATGTAATTATAAAACACGATTTATAGATTAAGGTGAATTGAAATGAATTTATTTAGGCCTTTAATATAAGGCTTAGGCTGAGATAGGGAGTATAAGGATGTGGAAAAGTAGCGGGCAGGGCCTACATATATAAGGCATCATCCCGGCATTCACCTGGTGTGAGTAAGGTGAACCTTTGGACAAGGCTTTCTTCCAATCTCTGAGTGTATTCTTTAAGCAAGCATGCAACTAGTGGCTTTTCTCACATCCAGGTAGATTAAGAACTAAAGTTCAGTTTGGTCACCTACTCAATGAAGCATGGGGAAGGGTTGCGACAGCGGGTAACGGCGTTTCAGGCTTTACAGCAACTGGTATATTTCCACTAAACAGATTGGCCATATCCGATGATAAATTTGTTACAATTCAGCCCACGGATGCGCCTGATCACGAAGCGGTACGTGCTGTTCAGGAGCCCGAAAGACAAGAATCGCCAATAACAACAGGAGCACGAGATATTTTACCGTCACCTCAAAAGAGATCGTCAGTGGAGAAGAGGAAGAGAGCAAGGCAGGGATCTGAGATATTGACGTCTCCAGACCATATTGTGAAATTGAGAGGGATAAAATATATGATGTTTCTTCAGTCCGAACGTCCAGACCATAGAATTATGAAATTGAGCGGGAAAAAAATCGAGGAAGTCTCTTTACTCTGAATCCTCGCGTATCTCAACTGGATACAGTGCCAAGAGTGTGGTGTTTGGTATCATGAATACTGTGTTGGTGCTTCAAATAAGTTGCAATTTGTGTATGGCAAATGTTGACTGTTGCTTTATTCCGTACTCGGGGTGAAGTGGGTAATTCAGACATTATTATTTCTTGTTTTTTTTTCCTGTCTTATCTTATGATATCTTTGTATTACTCTATATTTACTTTGTAGCAGAAAGTTCAAAGTGTACAAATTACCAATAAGTTTTCAGTTAAATACAAATATATGGTAGATATGTTGCAATATGTTTGAAACATACCCACTTCACCCCCAATGACTCTATCAAATATTATATTTATCTACAAGGGATGCGTAACTATACTTTGTATGAAATCTAGAAAATAACTGCAAGTGCAGATTCCATGTATTGAAATAAATTATACTGAATTCTGAGACTTACGTAACAGTGTTAGTTACGATAAAGCTGTATATTAAAATACACGTGGCACAATATTATAATTTGCAATGGCTAGTAATACTGAAAACTTCTCTGAACTCGATGCCGATAATTATGTTACCGAAAGAAAACTATGTTTGATTTGAAATTACTTTTCTATTCTCAAGTTAGGAAGACCTCTATCAGGTGTGGCCACCTTCTTTCTTTACGAGGACTATTATATGATGATTACGGGCCGCACACTTTTAGACAGAACTTGAATAAAAATTAACTCGGCAGTTTTTCAAGGCAATAGATGTATTTCATTAATATATTTGTAAAAATCATTTTACTATTGGAAGAACAATATATTCGTAGAATATTTGATTGTGATTCCAGCGGCCATCTATCCTGACTGAGACTTTTCCAGACAATTGTCCGGTGGTTGCTTACCTTCAACTTAGGCCCTGGCCAGCTCCTTCTGGTATCCTTTTACCCTGAGTCTTAAATGCTTGAAAGCTATAAACATATTTAAATTCAAATACTTGATTGTAATTATAAGCTTTTAAAGCAAATTTGATTACATATATTATAATTTGCTGTAGCTTTTATGTTATCGCGGGGCTCACAAATTACATGACGGGTCGCGTGCCGCCCACTGCCTTTCTGTTGGTCTTGCTTGATCTATATTATCGTTTATTTCAAAACACTGGAAACAGTGTTCTAGAACATTGCATGGGCGTAACAAAAGTGATCACTAGTACTGAGTTTTAAACTAAAATGAAAAAGAGCATGTCGTCTATATATGAAATAATAATAAAGAAAAAATGCTTAGTCCTAGTAGTAATCCGGACACTTGGCTGACACTTTGTGGAAAATGGCACGTTTTTCCCGTACCTGGCTGATAGTAAGGATTCGATTTTCCAGGGCTGTACGATACTCTGTGTCGCAGTTTTTGTTCACAATGTATAAAAGCCTACGGCACCTGTTTTCATCCCCTCCGTGAAAGGCTATGAGTATATTTTGCATCCCCTATTTATAAAAGACTGCGAACACATTTTCCAACACTTATTTAACATAGCAGAGATGGTTACGACCCCTTTTTCATCCCCTTTTTTTAACATAGTAGAGATTTAACCCCACATTGCATAAAAGGCTACGACCCCTTTTTCATCCCCTATTTAACCTAGCAGAGATTACACCCAACGTAGTGCACAAGACTACGATCAATCCTCTACTTAAACATAGCAGAGATTACGTAAAAGGCTATGAAGCTTTGTTTGCAACCCTTATTTAACATAGTAGAGATTACACCAGTGCATGAAAGATTATGACACTTTATTAACCCTTATATTTTATAAAAGGCTACGGAACATTTTTCCAACCCTTTTTTAACATGGCAAAGATTACACAGAAATATATAGGCCAGTTAACCTAACCCAAATAACATGGAATAGGAGATTACGTCCTCCAACACTACGAAAGAGCACGAAGCTCTTTTCCATCCCCCGCCTAGCACCATAGCTGAAGAACATACTAAACCTAACCCACGTAGGAGTGCACGATAGCAGAAATGCCATAAAGACTATGAAGCTCTTTTTCAACTCTAAAAAAAACACTACATAGTCTACAGTACAGCCGCTATTTAACATAGCAGAGATTACCTAGAATTTACTAACGCCGCCCGATAGCAGAGGGTACGAAGCTCTGTTTGAAACCATTATTTAATATAGTAGAGATTATAGGCCCTCTAGGCTAGAGATTATAACTACGGCTATGAACATATTTTAGACCAGATACACAGGATTTTAGGCTATTTAACCTAACAGAGATTACAACCACTAGTGCACAACCACTATTTACCATAGCAGAGATTACACAGGCACTATTTACCATAGCAGAGTTTACAGGCACATAACAGATATTACAACAGAAATTTGAAGTTAGATGCTACGGTCTATACATTTTCCTCGCAGCCCCTAGCACCAATTAGATACATATTTTCCCAACCCCTATTTAACGCAGCACAGAGGATACGGTCTTTCAACAGTGCCAATGTCAAATTTGAAGCCAGTTATATACTTAACGCACATAATAGACCACACTCCACCAAATGGTCATTAGTAGTCAATATGAGTTTGTTGGCTAAGCACTTATAACCACAGCCAAGGGTCACTAATAGGTGAAAATTGTCTAATATGAGTCTTTTGATACTACCTGGGTCCAAATCAACAAATTGGCACTAAGCTTAAAGGTCAAATATTTAAGTGTGTATATTTTGTAAACGGCGAAACATATTAAAACTTTGTTTTCGCATTTAGAATGTGGGCATTGAGTATTATATAGTGAAAAATGGTGACCTCGAGGTCAAAGGTCAAATATTTAACCCTGTATATCTCGTAAACGTCTAAACATATTGAGATTCTGTTTTCACTTTTAGTATGTGGGCATCGAGTACTATATGCGAAAAAATTAGTGATCTCGAGGTCAAAGGTAAAATATTTAACCCTGTATATCTCGTAAACGGCTAGACATATTGAAATTCTATTTTCACATTTGGTATGTGGGTATTGAATAGTATATGCGAGAAAAGTGGCGACCACAATGCCAAATGTCAAATTTCAAGTTAGTTTGCTAACTTCGCCCCCCGTGGTCGTAGAATTATGAAACTTATAATGCAATTTATTTTAGTCAAAGGAATGTTAAATATGAAAACACGTTTCTAGCTGTTGCTGTTGACGAAATTTAATGGTTCGAATTTTTTTTAATTTTGCTCTTTTGGTGCCAGAACTATGAAACCTTCAAATTATGCTGTTTTGTTCACGGTGACGCAGAATGTGAAAACTACTTTTTCTACCTATTATTGCTTTCAAGAATTTGGTCGAATTTTGAAAATTTTAGACGCAGAAATGAGAAACTTGCGAATTATATGTTATTTGGGTGGGTAATGCAGAATGTAATATTTGCTTCTCTCTACCACATACCCTCTCCAAGATATATTGGTTTGAATTTTGTTGAATTTTAATATTTTAGACGCAGAAATGAGAAACTTGCATATTATATGTTATTCGGAGTCGGTGATGCCGAAAGTGAAATTTACTTCTTTTTACCCATTGTCGCTTCCAAGATATGATGGTTTCAATTTGTCAAATTTTAGACGCAGAATTGAGAAACTTGCAAATTATATGTTATTTGGATTGGTGATGCAGAATGTGAAATTTGTTTCTCTCTACCACCTACCCTTTCCAAGATATGGCGGCTCTTTTGGTTCCAGAACGATGTAAGCATTACATTTCGAACTTCTTTCGCTTCTAAAATATGGCAGATTGAATTAAGAAACTCGACGTATTTAGGGTTGTTAATTCAAAATGTTAAATTTTCTTCCCTGAACTATAAAACTGCAAAATGCGTGCTTATATAGGTCTAATATGAGTTTAAAAAAATACATTTGCTAATGTATGTCGTCTGTGCATTGTATTCGCTAATTATTAGGGGAATAAAATTTCTATGCACTCAAGTTGCTATATGCATAATTCTACTGTACGTGAAATTTAAAACTGAAATTGTATTTGCTGTTGTATGTCCTTGCTAAAGAATAAAGAATTAAATGTGGCATCAAGATACTATTATAGTATTTGAAATTCAAAACCGAGATTGCATTTTGCTGCTGTAGGTCTTCGGTAAAGAATAAAGGCAATTAGAGAATGAAATATACACATAGTGCTATTCTACAGTATACGGGATTCAAAACCAAGATTACGCGGGGCTTCCACAGTAACTGAACTTATTGAGCGTTATGAATTGAATGCGTCTATTATTTCGTAGCTGTCACAGGGGCTGCAGAAAAGCGTGGTAATTGTAATAATTAATATACTCACATGGAAGACTTGCATTACTTACCCTGTAATACACGTTCGGTATAGATTAGCTTCTCAGTGCTTTTCAGCCCGATGTGGTGTTGGAGGAGCAATAAAATGCTAAATTCCTCGCTATCTCCTCAAATTGTATATTTTTTATTTTGTGTGCTAGGAGTATACCCCAATATTGGTTGTTTAAATTTCGCTACTTTGGTCTTAGAATTGAGAAACTCACAAATGCAGAACGTCCTTTGCTTCCGTAATATGGTCGTTTGGGTTGGCAAACAGATATTACACATGTTTAGCGCCAGGGACTAAACCAAATGCACAAAACCTTGAATGCGTCTATTATTTATTAAGGCTGCAGCATATAGATTTATTCGAACCCTGTAGTGTTTGTACAGCCACCAAGTTGTTAAAGCCAAAACAATAATGGCGTGTGAGACGTTTTCCAGCTGTATGGGTGAATAAGACATTTAAAATACTGTTTTAAGTAGAATTAAGCCTAATATTAACGATTTGTTGCTTTGAATGGCTAAATAAAACATACGAAACGTGTGTGGGACGTCTTTTGACCCATGTTTTTTAAAAAAATGCCATTAAAGTGCCACTTCGAAGGGTTATATTTAGCTAACAAGGAAATATTTTTAACATGTAATTTAGGTAGAAAACAGTCTTTCAAACTAATGTATTGTAAAAAAGAATTAATTGTGAGATATTCTAAGAATTTATAGTGTAAAAAAGTGACAAATTTGAACACGTCGCCATGTAAGTTGGTGCTTGCTATTTGGGAAGAGAGAAAAGTGATATTGTTTCTGAGGATTTCCCAGGGGTTTTTCCTCAGTCACACCAGGCAAATGCTTCAATCTTCAACATAAGCCCTTCAAGATGGCACCTTCAACATAGGCCCTAGCCGACACCTTTCCGAATCTTTCCTCCTCTCCCCTATCCCAACCTGAGCCTTAGATGCGTAAAGGCCATAAATAAAATTCAAATTTAAATCATGGACTATTCTACGCTCAGCCAGATATGCCAGATTTCTCATCTACCGTATAAATGGTAGACTTCAAAGCGTCAAATCTGCATATGTTCTCGTTGTTCTCTGTTTCTTTCTTTTTTTATAACCAGGTCCTTGCTCCAGATTGGTGACTCTATCAGTAATCTCACAAAAATGGTGTAACACTGTCTATTTTTTTTCCATTCGCTTCCTTATTATTTTATTATTATTAATATTAACCTGGCTATTTTTGTATCTTCTTTTCTAAATTTTCATGAACATCCTTCATGACCTCAACAGTTTTCATATATTCTTTTTTATAAGTATGCAGTTGTATAAGCAAGAATTCTACATTTGTACGCTGAGGTTGAAATCAAAAAATAAGCAAAACGCTCAATACTCGAAGAAAGTGGTAAAATCTATACATAATGTCCATTTTAACACTACTTTGTGCTGCTGTGGGCCAGTTCGAGGTTTCTAAATGTTATTCATGTTGTGAACAGTGGTAAGATGCCGTAAAGCCCCGAGAAGGCCGCTAGAGCAGTCGCTTTGGTACAGGATAAACGAAGCGTCCGTAACGTGGCTTAAGAATTGCATATCATGCCGGCTACTATTTTGCTTATCGTGCAGAGCTACCGGCAACTGATTACGTATTCTAGAAGGCCAGAGGAGGTCAATTTCGGCAACAGATAACAGTTTCTTGCTGCTTCAGGTATGCGCAACCATTACACCACTGCGATCGAAGCCAGAAATCGGTTAGAGCAATTCTAAGAAAAAAGTGTATTTGAGTTTCTCAATTACGATGTTACTACATACAAAACATTTATTTGAAATGCCGATATCTCTGAGTTTTCATCTGTTAGCAATTTCTATTGACTCCACGATATTCTATATTGATGACAAAGTACAAAACTATTGCAGTTGTCATTTCATCCAAAAGTGGACCTTCATCTTTATTTCCCTGTACTCTTCTTTTATTTTTGCTGCCTCCGCAGTTTTGAAATAATATGGCAACTTAAAAATTGAATAAGTTGGTCATTGTACAATAAACGGTAGACAAATAAATAGCCTTTTCCAACTCTATTTTTCTCTCTTTAGATCTGTAAATTAGATTGCTCGTCAGTGTTATTGACAAGGATAATCGCAAGCGACGTACCGTAGATCGAGGTAACTTTGAACCAAAAATGTAAGTTTTGTCTTGTAAAGCTCGCATAATGTAATTATGATGAAATGCCTTTCAAAGCACTAGACAAAGTTAAATCAATACTTGTTTAATTTTAGATAACCTAACAAATTATTTATTTAAAAAAAAAATGTAAACATGGACAAGTTAACCCCGTCTGTGGAGTAACTATGTCTACCCCTGTTTTTTTTATAGCAGAAATTAATTCCCTGGATAAAGGTACCCGTAGACATGGTATTTTTGTACAGGTGTTGAGATTCAGACAACTGTAGTAAATAAGGAAAATGCAAAATTCTGTGGTGCGCTTTGATTTAAACAAAACATGAAAGTCATTTGGGACTAATGTGAACCCCCATTTTGAACCAATGATGGTACTGGCGGATAAGACTGTAGGAGTTCTAGAGCACTTTGTATGTCCTTTTATGTTTGCAGTGCAATGTTTAGCGAGAGATGTCATATTTCACAGCTACTTTACGCACTGATAATGCACCACTTCGTCATTTCGTCGATGACTTTTCCAATGTCGTCATTAGTAGTCCTTTTATAAGGTCTTGACAGGCCTTTCTGGGAAATTCCATGGCGTTTCTCTGAAATCCTAGGGGGATAATGTTACCTCGACGAAGCTGAGGAAAGCTAAAAACAATTTAGGAGACAAAGTATGCAATATTTTGCAACCACATTTCATGAGCTTCGTTCCAGTAACATACCTTACCACACAAAGAAAAAAAAGCGCGCCACTAACTTTCAGGAAAGTACTAGTTACCTTAAAAGTACCAAGACCAAAATTTTATGCGTTAAGTCGTTACTGAGCAAACTTTTTTTTAGTGCTTTGTATTGTACTTACCAGTGTATAAACATTCCAGAATATGTGCAGTTAACTGCTCTGTCTATGGTAATCAATTCAGATTAATTACTATAACATTTCCTGCGTGTGTTGCAGTTATACGACAAACTCTGTTTACTGGACAAAGTTTCCCTGATGGACAAAGTTAGCCCCGATCTACGGTAGTTGACTTCTTGACCATCTCTTCCGTAGAACATCCAGTATTGTTTATTCTTTAGCCTCACTAGCAAACACCGCATCGGAATATTGACAGAAGTTTTGCTTGTCTTCCAAATTCGGTTTCACTGTAAGATTGAGAGATGAATTCACCTTAATAGTTGAAATTCTTTTTTTTTCTTTTTTTTTTTTTACTTCATGCTTCGACGTTTGTCTAAATGTAACTGAATGCGTAACATTGGCGATATAGAATATCCAATATTATTTATTCTGTAGCCTCACTAGCAAACACCGCATCGGAATATTGACAGCAGTTTTGCTTGTCTTCCAAATTCGGTTTCACTGTAAGATTGGGAGATGAATTCACCTTAATAGTTGAAATTCTTATGATCTTATAAGTGTTTTTCTGCACTTGAAGTAAACAGGACTATATCATCAGCGAACCGTAGATGATGAAGATATTCGCCATTAATTTTAAACCAACTTCATCCCAGTTTAAATTTTCAAACACTCTCTCCAGGACCGCGCAAAACAGTTTTGGAGAAATTGAATCTCCTTGCCGTACCCCATTTCCAACTTTAAATTTGTCACTTTCTTGATGTAGTCTAATGACAGATGTGACAGTAAAATAAATGTTTCGCAGTAACTTGATGTATGCACTTGCGATGCCTTGATGTTCAAGTGATTTAAGTACTGCTACCAAGGAGACCGAATCGAAAGCTTTTTCAAAATCTATGAATCCCAAACATAGTGGCACTTCATATGTATTAGTCCTCTCCATAACTTCATTCAATGTTTGTATGTGGTCCATTGTGCTAAATCCACGACGAAATCCGGCTTGTTTCCTTCCCTGGTTAAAATCTAAGTCTCGTTCAATACGATTCAAAATAACTTTCGTGAACATTTTGTAAGGAATTTACAGTAAATTAATTGGTCTGTAGTTTTCGACGCGTTCTTTGTCCCCTTTCTTGTACAACAGAATGATAACGGCATTGTTCCAACTTGAGGGTATTTCTCTCTTCCTCAGACACATTGAGAATAATTTAACAAGTTCCTTTTTCATTATTTCACCTCCCTTTTTCGACATCTCTGCTGCGAGTAAATCTTCTCCTGGCGACTTTCCGTTCTTCATCCCTCGAAGTACTGTATCCACTTCTTTTTTCATTCCGTCTTTCTTCTGAGTCTTCATTTCCTAGTTCTACCTCTGAGTAGTATAATTCTATGTAGAAATTTTCACATATATTTATAATTTCTTTCTTATTTCGTGTTACGGTCCCGTCTGGTCTCTTAACTGCAATTATTTGCTTATTCCCTATCATGAGCTGCTGTTTGGTTTTCTTCAGGCTCTTGTTTTCTTCGATTGTATATCCAAGATTTTCGTTATATCTTCGTACATCCTCTTTTATTTTCTTCCTTACGGTTTTATTTAGTTCTATGTACTCAAGCATCTTTATGCAATTTTCCTCTTCTTTCATTTCCCTTCTTTTCTTCATCAAGAGTTTAGCTTCTTCTGAGATTTTGCTTTCTTCTTTTCATTTTGGTTCCTGCTATTTCATTGGCTGTCTTTCTTATTACCTTAGTCAGTATTTTCTTTCTGCTATTGATGTCTTCTTTACCCTCTAACTCTTCCAAGGCGCTGAATCTGTTGCTTAGTTCTTTCTCGAATGTCTCTCTGTGTTTTCCTGGATTTTCCAGATGTAAAGTGGTGGTTTTCCTCTGATAAGCTTCTTTCTCTCAAGTCTAGTATTTAGTTTCAGCTTACATCTCACCATCCTATGATCACTCGAGATTTTGAAACTGTTCAGAACAGACATGTCTTGCTGAATTTCCGTTATTCGATAGAACGTAGTTTATTTCGTTTTTGGTCCCATTTGGGTCTTTCCATGTCCACTTCCTCTGGGGCGATTTCTTGAAAAATGTATTGAAAATGAACAGTCTGTTATCTCTCTTGTTTCTTTTGACAAATCTAAAGTTTCCCACTTTCGTGTCACTGCTCTGCTTGGTTCCTACTTTTACACTGATGTCTCTCAATACAATTTTGTAATGCGATTTGCTACTATCCAAAATCTTCTATATCTCCTCGTATAGGGTTTCGACTTCACCCTCGTTGGGTAAGGTTGTTGGAGCATACACTTGTATAATTTCCATACTGTATCTCTTTTTTATCTTTATTACTATCCATGCGATTCTCTCTGAAATTCCTTCAATTTCTGTGATCAGTGTCCTCAGGTCCTTATTAATTATAAAGCCAACGCGTGTCGGTTTTCCATTTTCTGTCCCTTTAAAGTAGAACGTGTGCCCTGATGGTAGTTCCAACTGTTCTTCATTCTTCGCCCTCACTTCTGATAGTCCTATGATGTCCCACTTAATCCTCTTAAGTTTATTCTGAAATTCTTCTAATTTGTCTTCTCCTGCAAGTTACTCTCTCTCTCTCTCTCTCTAATGTCTCTCTCTTCGTCTAACATACATCCGCCAATTTCCCGTTTTCATTGTGTGTGTTTAAATTACTCTCTGCTTCATCCTATGTATGCTGCTTCATCTCGTCTTTATTGTTTCGTTTTATCTGTACTAATTCATGTATATCAAATAATCTGTGCTCATGTTTTTATTGATTTTCGTTGCGTACGACAGACAGAGAGAAGGAAAGGGTGGAAAATTTGTATCAATAACAAGGTGCCAATTGAGTGGTCTTGCTGCATTGTGTGCAGAGTCACATTCTTTTATACGAAGTGTACATATTCACAGACTTTTAAAATTCATTGCTGAGCTACAATGCAATGTTTTTAGAAACGTTTGTTTCTGATTGTTTGTTGGTGTTGATGGAACATACAAATCAACACTGACGATAATGAACAACGATGCATGCGCAGTAAGCTGCAAGAATGGAAGCCAGATGTCCAGTTGAAAACGCGCAAGAATTCAGTTCGCCATGAGCCTTACACGGGAGCAGAGGGTTGCTGTTTTGGAGGCTTACTTTGATGTTAAATCATACGAACGCTGTATAGAGATCTTTCATAGGAGATATCCCAACGCTCGTTCAGCTGGAAATACAACAGTGCTTGATTTAATAAAAAGGCTTCTCGAGACAAGAAATGTTACAGATAAGCCGACGAGCGGCCGACCATCGATTTTCACACAAGACTTTTTATGGATGTTGGTCATAAATTGCAGAACTCCCCTAGGAAATCTATGAGGTGGCTTTCACAAGGGCTAGGAAAATCTTTGTCATTTTGTCACAGGGTTGCAAAACGTCTTAATTTCCAGACATACAGGATGCGAGTAGTTCAAGAACTGCACCCGTTGGATTTTCAGAAACGCATAAATTATTGTCAGTGGTTCAACAGATTCACGCGGAACAATGCGATCAACAAGCTGAATGAAACATTTTTTAGTGTTGAGCCTTGGTTCCATTGATGTGGATACGTGAATAGTCAGAATACTCGGATATGGGCAACGGAAAATCCTCATGCGATACATGAAGTTCCGCTAAGATTCAGACGTGTATAGTGATATCATCACTCAATTTGTAGCTTTGCTTGAGGAGGACCAACGTTACTGTTGGTTCCAACAGGATGGAGCAACGAGCCATACATCAAATGAGTCAAAGGATATACTCAGACATTTCTTCGAAATCGATCGATATCGTAAAACTTGTGTCCGCCTCGCTTGCCAGAATTTTATTTGTGGGGCTATCTTAAGAATATAGTGTACAAAAACGATCCAGGACAATCCAGAACCTGCAGGAGAATATAACTGGAGCAGCGAGCGACATCCTGGTCACAACACTGCACAAAGTAGCCTCCAATATGTGTCGTTGTGTTAACTTGTACGTAGCAGTTGATGGTAACCATTTCCAACATCTTCTCTAAATGTTAAACTTTGTTGTTCATCCTTATGTAAGAACAAACTGTAGTCACATGTAAATATTTCATGTTATAATAATTGAAATGTAATGAATTTATAACTGTTTATAATTTTCTTAAATTAGAGTTCGGGGACTTTAGAAACGTAATGTATATTACCCTATTCACTACACATTTAAGCTGGATCGAAAAACATTTCGTAAATTAATATCGCCAATGCGGTAAAAGATGTGTTTCGTTATCGTAATAGTAAGGTTAAAATTTGTGTCATCAGCATCAAGTATTCAAGTTCCGCTTATCATTCAAAGTTTGCAAAAATTGGTTAAAATGATCACTTTTTTAACTTATAAAACAAGACAGTGGTTTTTCTTTAGCAGTTACTAGGACGCAGTAGAAATGGGAACCAACCTAAACGTAATGGGGAAAAGGTACAGTCATAAAAACTACTGTCCTCTCCGCCCCCCGCGACAGAGCAGCGAGTTTGTTTTGAACAAAGGGAGAGTCTTGGGAGAGGGGATTAGGCAGGCGGGAAGTAATCCGACAAAGGAAAAGGATGTCGAGTAAGTGTTGCAGGATAAAAGGTTTAACTGAATCTATAGAAATTGGTAATTAACGCATGACGAGACCTTATGCGATCAGAAAATAATCCTCAGAAAGTTTCTTTGGGAACGAACAATTCAACGGAAGAGGGGTATTAAAAATATGAAATAAGAGGCTTATAGCTGTCAGCTTGACATGTACAGAGGGGGTACCTCTGGAGTAGTGGGAATTGTGGATGAGTATAGGGAGAGGGGATTAGTCAGGCGGATCGTAAACCAACAAAGAACTAGGATGTCGAATAAGTGATGCACGATAAAAGGTTTAAATTTATCTATAGAAACGGAAAATAACACTTGACGAAACCTAATGCGACCAGAAAATAATCCTCAGAAAGTTTCTTTATTAACAGACACTTCAACGAACAAGGAAAAGCAATATACGATATAAGAGTCTTAGAACGTAAATGGATCTATGCAAACATGAAATTAATGCATGAGGAAACCTACTGCTGTCAGAAAATAATCCTCAGAAAGGTTCGTTAGGAAGAGTTGATTCAACTGAAAAATGAAATAAAACAATGTAATAAGAGGCGTAGAAATGAAAAGGAATTACCAGAAATTGAATGCGTGAATAAATCGTAAGCTATGAACAGACTCTTAAGAGGACAAGTATCCTTCGGAAACAGATGATTCAATGGGTGTGCACTGAAGCAAGATAAGATGGAATGGACAGATCATGAAAGAACATAAGAAGCTTATAAATAAAAAGGAACCTATAGAAAGATGAATTGCACGCACCGGTAAAGCAAATATGTTCAGAAGAAAATCCGCAGAAAAGACTTTTGGGAACATAGAATTCAATGGATGCGTACGGAAGAAAGAAAGCAAACTGCGTTTGCATTGAAACGAATACAGGATTACTGGAAGGGAAGAAAGATACACATGAATTGGTACCGAAGAGGGACTAATTTTTATTACACGAGACTAAATCCGAATTAAGATTCGTGTTCCGTCAAGGGTGAAAGAGCTTAGAGGAAATGAGCATCTTAGGGTAGGACAAACGAATCCGATTTGAAAAGAAGCAGTTTTGAAAATCTAAGAATAAGCAAAAAATTCTGAATCCAGTTGAAAGAGTTTCACAAGGTGGATTTGAATGATTAAATATGGAAGATTAAAGAATGTTTTCAATGTGGAAATTCCTTGAGAAAATAATCTTGAGCTTAAAAACTGGTCATTAAGTATTAATTTGAATGTCGGGTACATGTAAAGAAGAATTAAGAAATGGATTGGACTGAGAAACAAGATCTTAAAAATAAAAGCCTTAGAAAGCACAAGTGGGAGGAGAAGGGACACTAAAAGAAGATCAGGTTTAAATTGGAAACGCACCCGAGCGAATAATTAAGTGGTCAAAAAGGATCCCTTTCTTAAAGGCTTAATAATTTGGTAAGAAGGATGAGTACGTATGTGACAATAACAAAAGAAGAATTCTTTGAAAGGATAAACGCACTCTACCTAATAATCGAGAGGCTCCCAGAAAAGATTTTAGAAGAAGAAAAATACTTAGTGTGACTGTAAAGAAGATTAAATATAAAACATTTCTGAAATGCACGCGCACTCTAGCAAATAATTAAGAGGACTTTGAAAAGGTTCTGGTAGAAACAAATTAAAGTACTATAACGATTCTTGCCATTAAAACGAGCGGGAAAAAAGATGGAAAATGATTATAGAGGAGGAAAGCAGAGAGTGGGGTGATTGTGAGCGAACTACATCATACGGAAAGTACATTAGAAATTGAAATCCGGAGAAACACCTGCGCGAACAAGGAACGAGAGCCTTTGTTGAAGGTTGTGAAGAGAAAAGAGGTAAAAGAGAGAGGGAAGTGGGAGGGATTCGGAAAGATATTATGAATACAAGCGCCTTGTGCATCGGTCACGTTTGAACCTTGGAACGGAAAGTATTGTACGCTGAATTAAAGTGCTGCGTTGTGTTAGTGAACTAGTGCGTGAGATCAACTGAAGTTACACGTACGTAGAAAGAAATCCTAATTGAAATTTAAATGTATGAAAAACTAACTAATAAATGTAAACACCACAACACAAGACAATACATGATAGATATAATACCACGTATGCTTGGAATACTGGTACAAGGATAGATATCAAAATATGTATACATGGAATACCGGTACAGAATTCGCATAGGAATATACACATAACATGTGATCCACTGTACATTTTGGAGTGGTATCGAGATGAAAGCATGAAATATGGGTCTGGCTGCCCCTTTGGCCACCCAAGTGTGCTACGGGCGTACAGACTGAATAATACACATAACAGGATCCATTGGACATTTTGGGGCGGTATAGAGGTAAAGCCAAGAAATATGAGTCAGGTGTCCACTTTGACCACCATAGTGTGCTATTGGATACAGATAGAAATATACATATAGCTTCGGATCCATTGGACAATTTAGGGTGGTAATGCGGAGAAAGGATGAAATGAGTCCGGTGGCCTCTTAGGCCACCTTAGTGTATTACCCGGGTATAGTGGAAAATATACACATAACGTAGGATCCAGTGGACATTTTGGGGTGGTATCAAGGTTAAAATACAAAATATGAGTCCGGCGGTCACTTTAGCCAATTTAGTGTGTTACCAGGGTATAGTGGGGAATATACACATAACATAGGATCCAACGAACATTTTGGGGTGGTATCGCGGTGAAAGGATTAAATAGAATCTGGTGGCCACATTGGCCACTTTAGTGTGCTATCGGGATACAAACCAAAATATACACATAACACGGGATCCATTGAATATTTTGGGGTGGTATCGCGGTGAAAGATTGAAATACGACTCATGTTTCACCTTGGCCACCGCACGGTGGTACCGGAGTACTTACCGAAATATACACTTAAGATGGGATCCATCGGACATTTTTGGGGTTGTATCAAGGTGAAAAGATGGAATATGGGTCTGGTGGTGACCTTGGCAAGCCCCAGAGTGGTACAGGGGAAAAGGGTCGAATACACGCCTATGATGGGATCCATTGGACATTATGGGCTGGTATGGAGGTTAAATGATGAAATAGGTGTCTGGTGGCCAGATTACTTCATATGTCGTACCCGGTACCATGATAAACCTTTGATCGTTATAACGAGCTCGAGAAATAGATGGAAAATGAATATAGAGGAAGAAAGAATAGAATGGGGTTAGTGTGAGAGAACTACATCATACGGAAAGTGCATTGGAAATTGAAATCCGGAGAAACACCTGCGGGAACAAGGAAAGAGAGCCTTTGTTGAAGGTTGTGACATAGCAAATAAATATCGAGAGATAAAAGGTAAAAGGGAGAGAGAAGTGGGAGGGATTCGGAATGATATTATGAACACAAGCGCCTTGTGCTTCAGCCACGTTTGAACCTTGGAACGGAAACCATTGTACGAGGAATTAAAATGCTGCGTTGTGTTAGTGAACTAGTGCGTGAGATCAACTGAAGTAACACGTACGTAGAAAGAAATCCTAATTGAAATTTAAATGTATGAAAAACTAACTAATGAATGTAAACACCACATCACAAGGCAATACATGATAGATATAATAGCACGTACGCGTGGAATACTGGTACAAGGATAGATATAATAGTATGTATACATGGAATACCGGTACAGAATTTGCATAGGAATATACACATAACATGCCTTTGTACATGCATCTATTGTACATTTTGGAGTGGTATCAAGATGAAATAAATGAAATTTTAGTCTGGTGGCCACGTTGGCCACCTTAGTGTGCTACGCGGGTAAAGAATGAAATATCCACATAACATGGGATCCATTGGAAATTTCGGGGTGGTATCGAGATAAAAGCATGAAATATGTGTCTGGCGGCCCCTTTGACCACCCAAGTGTGCTACGGGCGTACAGACTGAAATATACACATAACAGGATCCATTGGACATTTTGGGGCGGTATAGAGGTAAAACCAAGAAATATGAATCAAGTGGCCACTTTGACCACCATAGTGTGCAATTGGATACAGATAGAAATATACATATAACTTCGGATCCATTGGACAATTTAGGGTGGTAATGCGGAGAAAGGATGAAATAATAGTCCGTTGGCCTCTTAGGCCACCTTATTGTATTACCCGGGTATACTGGTAAATATACACATAACATAGGATCCAGTGGACATTTTGGGGTGGCATCAAGGTTAAAATACAAAATATGAGGCCGGCGGTCACTTTGGCCAATTAAGTGTGTTACCATGGTATAGTGGGGAATATACACATAACATAGGATCCAACGAACATTTTGGGGTGGTATCGCGGTGAAAGGATTAAATAGGGTCTGGTGGCCACATTGGCCACTTTAGAGTGCTATCGGGATACAAACCAAAATATACACATAACACGGGATCCACTGAATATTTTGGGGTGGTATCGCGGTGAAAGATTGAAATACGGGTCTGGTGGTCACTTTGGCCACGTTACAGTACTACCGGGGTAATGACCGAAATATACACATAACATGGGATTCGTTGGATATTGTGGGGTTGAATCAAGGTGAAATGATGGAATATGGGGCTGATGGTGACCTTGGCCAGCCCCAGAGTGGTACCGGGGAAAAGGGTCTAATACACGCCTATGATGGGATCATCAGACATTATGGGGTGGTACAGAGGCTAAATGATGAAATAGGTGTCTGGTGGCCAGATCTTTTCATATGTCGTGTTTGCAGATTACACACGAAGAGAAGGTGTAAAGATACATCAGTCGGCGACATCCATCGGACACCAAACCCACGCATAACGAGTGCATCAAACTTAGACAGACCGAACAAGGAAAGGTACGTATTATAACACTATAACCCACGTAGAGATGTGGGAAACTAACTACTGGATCCGACTAAACATGAGATAAAGGAGCTAGTATATATACTAAAGTAAGATTCCATAGTTTTTAGGTGAGAAAATATCCTTCCGCAATCAAGAGAATCACCATCGCAGAAGAGCAAGAAAAAGTGGGAAATAGCGAGTACCAGTACTGCAGCGGAAAGGAAGACACCTATCACCAGTACCACCACAGTGCAAAAGCAACAACGCGAGACAGCGAAACACCGAAGAACAATAAAGTACGTGTAACCCAACGCGAATAAGGAAAAATATAGGATTGTAGAAGTAGCACCTAACTGCATCAAGTAAACATCACCACCCCAAGCATGAAGGAAACATCAGAACATTGGAAAACAGCATGCACATCTATTACACTGTATAAAATAATGAGCACACAACGTAGACACGTAGTCGGTACTAATCACTAACAAGAAAAGCACATGTAAAACATACCTGTGTAATTCAAAGTGGCGTTCCATTTTCGTATATTGCAGACACGATGAATCAACTTGAGAATGTCCTTCAATCCTAAGTGGAAGATCAACTTCGAAGCGATGAAGACTGGGTGTACGCGTGGAGGAGCATGTGCTACTGGGAGGCACTGGGCCAGCGCACGTTGCACCCGGAGGTAAGGTACCGCTATACTAATAATCTAGTATACCATTGCTGGCATTGTGTATACGATCTGATAGAGTTATGTCATTTGGCTGAACAAGTTTTAGACTTTTACGCGGTATGGATGTGCGATTTTGAAAAATGATTGTAGGAGTACAAAGACGATTTTGTTATATGTGCCATGCAGGCAAAATTGGGGAGGGTTAATTTAACCGAAACACGATATAATAAATTCTAGGGAAAACAGAGCCCTATGCATTTTGGGCTAGGCTACGGAGGAATCCAATATCACCTCCATTAAAGTAAGGTGAGGTATTCCACCATCAGTACGAGTAGTGCAAATGTACTGTACTAAGAAATGAATATGATGTTGGATCCAGCCGTTGACTCAGTGATTCAACCTATTGCAGAAGTGACTATGGAGAGGGAGAATAGGCGGTATGAGGAGAAGATTATTATAAGAGACTTAGAGAATGAGCTGCGCAGGGTTCGGGAGGTGGAAGAAGAACGTGGCATGTTAAACGATGTCTTGGATATGGAGGAAGATATTCGTCGTACCGTAGAGGGTGCACAACCGAAATACGGATGCGAGGGATAGTATTTCTCCCAATCCACCGCAAGAGGAAAGAGTCCCCTGTACGTCCATCCCTTCAGGAATTGGTCACACAGAGGATCCAGATCCTGTTGTGAACACAGGCAATCAAGTTGAAGGTAATGCTGCATGTCCGGCCGAAGAGTTGACAGAAGCTCAGCTCTACGACCGGCCCAACCAGATTACTGTGCATGCAGGCACCTCAGCTGATGAAGATCAGTTTGAACAGACAGAACGTACAATAGAGAAAAAAACTTAAAAAGAAAAAGGTACCAGTCCCGGAACGGGAAAGTTTGTTAACCCCACCTCCAACATTGATGGTACCGGAACCCAAGGTAATAGTTACTTTCGAATTATTTCAAGACAACGACGCACGTACCCCCACTTTGGAATGGAAGGAAGATTTATTGAGATTGACCCTGAAGGGGCCAATATTATTGATCCAGAGGAACACGTGAATGAACTTTTCGCATTCGCTTTGGCTAACATTATCCCTGATGTTCCACCAGAGGCGTACGTTGGTTTAACATTCGAAATTACAGCCTCAACCATCGATCAACCGATGTACGTAGGCTGGCGGAAACGGTATGAACTCAATCCAGCTGCAATTTTATCAGCCGTAGAAAACGCCGTGAACTCGAACGAGACATTCCTTTTCGGCCATGTGGTGATAAAGCTACACTGGGTGGATATGCGAAAGGGAATGGAAAGAGTTAGTCACAGATATAATAAGATCATGAAAAAAACAGGCTTCCGCTCCAAGTTCATCGTTTCAACTCCAAAGTCAGTCCTATGCTTCCCACACGCGTTAGCTATGGCGAAAGCACGGCTAGATAAAGAAAAAAGACGGAAAATGCAATGAAAAGAAAGAGATCAGGATCCGCGTTCTGGAGAAGGAGATCAGAAAACGATCACAGACCGCTTCTGCGTCTGTGTGAAGTAGCAGAGATAGATGTGGAGGCACGAAGAGATGCGGACGAAAGGAAATCGAGTTTTTCCAACAACACTTGATTCCTCAGTACAGAATAGTAGTATATGAGATGAACCCGGTCACAAGGGAAGCGAGAGTAATGTATTCAGGGCCACCCGCCGACATATCGCTGTATATCCAATACGTAAAAGATGAGGAAACTGGTTAGGGCACTATAGTATGATTATCTTTATAACAATGTACCTGCGCATACGTGGGTATTGTGATAAATTACGTCATAATTGCAAGTACACGTGCTCGTACTGTAAAGCCCGCCACAACATTAACGAGGAACAAAAAGGACAATTTGAATGTTCGGATTGCTACAGAACATTCCCCTCCAATGGTTGTATAATAAATCATAATAAAGCTCCGAAAAAAGGTTGGACTGTATGTGACAGATTGAAGGAATGCCCGGACTGCCTTACCCTTATAGATACCCGACGACGAAAGACCCAGCACGAATGTGGTCAGTTGTTTTGTAACCTGTTCCAGAAGCACCTACTCCCACAGCAACAGTGCTTCATTAGAAACATGAACTTCCAAAGGGAATATAAATATTTGTATATTATCTATGATTTGTAGACTTTACTCCTTGCTCCAGATGCAAAGGGGGACCGCATGCATGAGGTTAATCTCGTGTGTGCGTCCCATAGATGTGCAAAGTGTAAATATAAGGATACTGGTGCCTCATGAATGGTCTGCGGGGATTTGAAAACGGGGGTAATCGCGATTTCACTTTCAAGACTATAAGTGAGTTTATCTAGCACGTACTGGAGGAACGGGACCAGTTTCTTCGTGCCTTATGCCTAGCTGACAATGCGTCCCGTTATGACAGCATCCTTGGGGCACGAACAGCGATAGGGGAGCAAGAACTGGGGAAAGATATTCATATGATTGCCCAAGGGAGTTGTCTTCCGGAACACCTATCCCTACATTGGTGTAAAATTAGCAAATCTCCCGAAAACCTTAGAATTGGATACCAATCTCCGGAAAGGAGAATTCCCGTACCTTTTCAACACAGTAAGAAACCAAAACAATAAGGATCCAATCCCAACCTTCGCAATGTTTGATACGGAGGGTCGTAGTAATGAGGAGTACGTTACATTGAAGCAACATAACGAGTGTAGTCAAGACGATGACTACACATTCTACTTGCAGAAGGAACTACTGCCGCATTGTAAAACCGATGTCGCCATATTGACCGCCGCTGCTACAAAGTTCTCAAACATCTTCGAAGAACGAACCGGAGGAACTCAGTATTTCTTATCAAGCACGACAATAGACAATAGCGGCTATGGGCGTGTTTGGCACTCTGTACATGTCGGAAGACACCATATCTGTGATCCCTCCATTAGGCTACCAGAAACGAGACCGCCAGAGTAAGTGTCTGACGCACACGTCCCAGGTGCATAAACGTAAAATTATACACGCAATAAATGGAGGAGAGGTCCATGCGGGCCCGTACAAATTAAACGGGTATGCAGAAGATGGGTTGCAAACCTATGCTTATCCTGGGTTGCCTCTGGGATGGGTGCCTACGTACGTATCGAAACCTTAGGCATGAACCCATCGGAGATGGGGAAAGCCTGGAACAACGTTTTAACCGTTGGAACACGAAAAAACAATAGCTACAACGATTAGGGTTCAATGTCATTGAAATATGAGAATGCACCTGAGACGAGTACGTCAAGCACGATAGTGCCATCCAGGACTTTATTCGAACCGAGTCCGCTGACCTGGAGGCAGGCCTTGTACCAAAACACGCGTTCAAGCGACTACGGTACCTGGATGTAACTTCACTTTACCCATCGGTTATGGCTTGCAAACCCCTGCCCGTGGGTCAACCAAATGTGTACAGGAAAGATTTCCCCAAGTTGACGGATTGCGAGGGACTATATGACTGTACCGTGGAACCCCCGACATCCCTCGCTATTCGTGCAAGGGCAAACTGATGTTTGGACTATGTCGCCCGTGCATGGAAGAACACAACAAGGGGGAATGTGGGCATAAGAAGGACCAACGGTGTTTTCGCGGGACGTTCGGCACCCCCGAATTAAAAAAGCCATATCGCAAGGATATAAAATCGATAAGATCCAAGAGGTACGGCAAGACGAAATGGACTGTGTAAAGACTACATAAATCGCTTCCTGTCGATGAAACAGGAAGCCAGTGGCTTTCCCTCAGAGTGCGTTACAGATGAACAAAAATGGGAATAGATACGCCAGTATGAAGAGAAAGAGGAAATGCAAATGCAATACGAAAATATCGAATTGAATCCCGGTCTGAGGTGGATATCTAAAATATTTTTAAAATCACTTTTCGGGAAATTCGGGCAGCGAACCGATTTACCTAAGACAAAAGTAGTAAAAGATAGTCATTGGCTCCTGACTACTGGCTCCTCAATATGAGGTTGGCACCGTGGTCCCGGTCGGGGCTGAAACCCATGTTGTCACACACACGGACGTGGGGAAAGATAACACGCCGCTCCCATTTTTCAACGTGACGCTATATGCCTTTATATCATCATGGGCACGAGTAAGATTATATGAACTGATTGAAGATGTAGGCTACGATAGAGTACTCTATGTAGATACAGATTCAATCATGTTCATTGAAAAGAAAGGTGAAAGACCCTTGCTGACCACCGGGAATTAACTCGGGGAACTCACCGATAAAATACCTAGCAGGTGGTAAATATTCAGGTTCATTGGGTTGGGACCGAAAACTTACGCGTACCTGATACGCAATTTGGAAACTGGGGAAATGAAGGAAATTATAAAAATTCGTGGAATCACCCTCAACTTTTGAACACGAAAAAAAATTGACTTTTAACATTTTTATGATCTTATAACTAAGAAGAGCGAACACAAAAATATATTTTCCCCGAATAATATCCGCAGGAAGGCAGGTTTAACATCGTTTCGAGAAAGGAGTACAAGACCCACAAAATGATCACGAGTAATCGTCGACTAGTTCTACGGAACGTGAACATAATGGAGTATAAAATTCTACCCTATGGGTACTGACGTGACTAAAGGACAGACCTATGTGTATAGTTAATTTATTCATTCTGTAAATATATACATAGGTATGGATGACTGTGCTGGTAGGGAGTCTTGATCGTATGCATGATGATATAAAAGGGAAACGTACAATAGCATTCCGTTAGTAGCAAGCGATATCTTGCCAATACAACACCCAGCAACGGTCCTAATCGCAGACCCTTCGAGGGTTGATGAGACCTGCTTTGTCAACAAATTACTCAAACAAAGATAAAATGTTTACAGTAAAGTTTAATGAAATCCTTTGGTGCTACGGAGGGGCGGTACCAAACGTAACAGTACAGAATATTAAATTCTACCATGGAATTATGGATATGGACACGTTCAACATTCAATGCAATTTTCTAATGATTATCGATGATCTCATGAGTGAAACAAACCGAGACATTGCGTTCGTTTTTTACGAAACACTCACCTCATAAAAGCCTAACTGTCATCTTTATTGTGCCGAACCTATTCCGAAAAGGAAAACATTCACGTGATATTTCATGATACTCACACTATCTCGTGGTGTTCAAGAACCCGAGATAAATTACAAATCGAATACCTTGCAAGGAAAATTATGCCGAGACACAGTAAGAGTGTTGTAGAAGTGTTTGAAAAAGCCACGGAAAAAATGCATAGTTTCCTCATGTTTGATTTAACGCAGCATACACCAGATGCGTTACGACTACGTACAAATATATTTCCAGATGAAGCCATGCATGTGTACGCTCATGTAAAAGACATTCTTACCCCCATTACGATTAGTCGACAGTAAGATGCCAAGCCTAAAGCATTACAGGAATGATCTCCGTGCACTTTGCAAATACATAGGCAAACAACGGAAACTCATCCTACAAAATCATTTGGAGGACTCATACGTACATTTGCACCGGTGGCTAAAAACATAATAAATGGCAACATTCGCTTGTCTCCACGCCAGAACCAACGTCTACGTCGGCACAAGAAGCCGCTACGTGCTCTGTCGCTTGCAAAGAGTAGTATAAAACGACGACGACTACTTCCGTTACAATTAGCACCGATCCAAAGTGCAGTTGCGGGAAGTCTCTTTAATCGATAGTATGGCATCGTCGCAATTTCAAAAAATAATCCTGGTACCTGAACCGGCATCAGCACAAATGGCATCAACCGTAAAATCTACTGAATCACATCAATCACGTTTAGATCATGAAATGCAAAACATGTTACAACGGACTGATATCACACCAGAGGAAAAACGGAAAATGTATCAACAGGCATTGCAGAGGTACTTGCAACATACCCCACAAGCACATAAACCAATCGCATTACCCCTACTGTATTCGGACCTGTCGGCAGGCGCAGCAACTGTAAACCCATTATTCCAGTCAATTCTCGATTCTACTCCAGAAACAAGTCGTAGAATAGGTGTCTTAGTAAACCTAATGTAGGCATCCAAACGAATCAGTTGGATTTCAACAGGTGTGGTAAGCATAGATCGAAATATCGTTCCAGTGTCGAATATCATTGATCTCGTTAATGAGAAAGTAAGGAAATGGGCACCGCGTTATCACATTGATATTTAGGCATTCAAGCAAGTCCTACAGGAAATCAATATTCCGAAAGAACTTGTTAGTTTTCAGTTTGGGGCTGGTGCAGTGCACATTCGGAAATTAGGGGAACAGAAAAAACGCACTCTCCCAAAAGCTAAGAAGGTCAGAGCCACGCCAAAGAAACGGAATATCATATTTCGAAACTTTAAATTTTATAAAATGTAACCATGTCCCTAACCAAAGTGTATTATACCTATAATGATCCAGTGTCTCTAGCAAAACTCAAACGGAAAACCGGCAAGTCCGCAAGAACCATGTTAAGAAATGGTTAGCATCACAGTATGCATATATATTACACGCACCTGTACCTAAAAAAATTCCTCGAAAACAATAATTTGTGAGTGGACCTAATGAATTACAGCAAATGGATTTAGCGGATATGCAGAATGTGGCAAAGTTTAATGATGGGTACATATACATATTATGTTCAATTGTGTTTTCACGGTATACGACTTGTAGTCCTGTCAATAATGAAACCGGACCGGTGGTAGCGGAAACCATTACATTCATTCTAAAAACGCTCAAACTTCGGTTAACATATTGCAAAACGAATCTGGGTATTCAATTCTACAACCAACACTTGAAACGGGTATATGAAAAGTATGAGATGAATCATTATAAAGTACATTCGGAAATCAAAGTGGCTCTTGTTGAACGATTTATCCGCACACTCAAGGAGTAAATCTACAAATACTTTAGAGCGGATAATACGTACCGGTACATTCATGCACTGGAAAAACTCGTACAGAGTTATAATCACCCAACACATTCCACAATTAAAATGGCACCTAGTGATGTTAGTGATGCTAATGTCAATCAATACACACTCTACGGTACCAAGCAAAAGTAGTATGTACGGAAACCAGTATGTACGTTGCAGTTGGGGGAGTACGTACGGGTTAGTAAATGTAAGAATAAAGTTTTCGTGATGGTTTCGTGATATCTTTATTGTAGATAAATTGAATAAAGGTACACCAGTCACATATAAAATCAAAGACTGTAACGGAGATTCCATCAACGGAAGTTTCTACACAGAAACTGCAAACGGTGCTTGTAGGCAAGCAAACAACGTACCTTATAGAAAAAGTGTTGAAACGAAGAAAGGGTTGGGTCTATGTGAAAGGGTTAGGGTATCCGTCAAGTATGAATAGCTGGGTACTCACATAAACCGTCCTGTCAGCAGCATGACGTCATCCACATAAGGGGATGGTTTCTATGTAACATTACCGTCCAATGCAAGTGCACATGTATTCAATAAAAATACCACAACGTCGCATGCAACAAAACCCGTACAACCCATCCATTTCACCGGCGATGCGATGCTTGGGTTAGCCAGTGTACGTATCCAGTGGAGTTTTTATAATCTTACCCACGACGAGGAAATCATTATTCAAACGCAAGGAAAAAGAGAACGCAATATAATATTAAATTTGCACCGACTATGATTCCGTGCCAACATTGTTGGAAAGTATTCCACAAACACTCAAGGCACCATAGCGGGAACAGGCACTGAAGGAGTCAAAAGAAAAAGAAGAAGAAAACGAACGTCTGCGCGTAGCACTTGAAGGGTTACTCAAGGTCACTGTAATGAGCAAACCACTAGAAGCGGAACTATTGACCGCCGATGAAGATGACGTGGACAATGTCGGTGATGATCCGCGAATTTCGGACGCGGACATTGGACATGCCATCGATGATCCACGCATGTTGCACTATGATTTTATATGGAATCGGGTATTCGTTATACATAGACGATATCCTAAACGAGATTACGTCATTGGCATGACACCGGGACTACAAAATCTCCTCGGATTTAGTCAGAATCTAAACGGTGGGAATCACAGCATGCACTATTTTCCTCATAGTCGTCGTAAACGATCAATCATCGTGACCATTGCTGCACGATATCAATGTAATCTCGATGTGAATATCCCATCCGAAATCAACGTATGTCTGGATATCGTCAAAACGAAAATCCGTATATGGGGAAGGTAATTCGTAAAATCAGTGTGCACGCGTACCAGTATGGGCTAATCCACTCGTATGCGTTTAATCGTCCGCATTACGTAAAAGTGGAAAAAATATTTCGATATGCTCCACGTAAACTTAAAAGATGAACGTGGTCAGACAATGCCATTCCAATTTGGAACGTCAAGCATTACGCTACACTTTAAACGTAAACCATGATATCTGAAACTACCAACAATAGTTTCTACATTACACTAAGTTCGAATGCAAGTACACAAACGTATACCAAGAACGCACAAACATTTCCGGAACATCCTCAACTATCATATATACCTCAATGATCCATAGTGGACGGTTGGACTGAGTGAACTACACATACCACTTACATGTCAAAATGTTATCGAAGGTGAAAATATCTATTGGTTCGATATAAAGGATGGTACCAAGGTAAAACACCGAATTACACCTGGATATTATTCCACCATCCAGCAATTACTGGACGACATTAATACAATTACACCATGGATACAATTCTATTATGCGAATACGGTCCAGGTCACAACGACCCATAATATACAGGTGATACGTTTATCCCCCATGTTGGCATTGCAATTAGGATTCGAACCTACCGTAAACATTATAAAGGCAGGTACCATACAGAAACAACCCTATCTGAGTATTGCGTATCCGCAACAGGTGTTTGTGTATACGGACCTGATTCCGCCACAATATGTAGTTTGATACCAAAGCACCATTACTACGTATTGTTGCCTTGACGAAACGAATCACGGTAAAGTACAGGCCATTACGTCCGAAAACGTACATTATTTTCTGCTCGCAAAACTAAGTTTCTATACAATTGAAATCCTACTAAAAGACCATGCCGGACGTGATTTGCCATTCGCATCCGGAATGTTGACGGTAACACTTCACTTTACACGTCTCTCGAAATGAAAGTAGCTGTACATCGTGGACGTGGAGTCCCATATTTTGCAGAACCTGTACATCAAGGGGGTCACGGTATTGGAAGTTTATTTCGTGGTCTTTCTCGATTTGCAATGACATTCATCCAACAGGATGCCAAGGCCATTGGACGACAGGCGTTACAGACAGGAATCAAATTTGCTGGAGATGTGTTAGAAAACCGACCCGTTAAGCAATCGGTCAAGGCGCGAATGTGGGAATCGGAATCGGCTTTCAAGACAAAGGCGGAAACAAAGTTCGGTCAGTTGCTTACCGGGAGCAGTAGACGACGGCCACGCAAGCGAGGTGCACGGAAACGAATTCGACCACCTATAAAGCGCCGAAAACGTACAAGCAAGCACGCACGTGACATTTTAGTTAAACATTATGTCGTTTCTCACACCGGGTAGTAAAGAGTGCTGTACCAATGAGTTTGATTTGGTATCTGTACCCATGACGCAAAAAAACATTGAATCATCACGAATGGTGGAATACCAACCCATATCCACACTCACTTTCGAAGGACCCATTGAGTTTTTTATTCCTGGAGACACGCCCGGGTATATCCATCCAACAAACCTTTACCTCTACGTAAAATGTAAAATTTCAACCCCCACTGGGGTAATCTGGCCGTAGCTGCAGCTGGCCCACCGCCTGTTGCGGGTGATATTGTCGCACCCGTAAATAACTTAATGCATTCACTGTTTTCACAAATATATATTTCCCTCAATGATAAGGTTATTTCATCATCATCAGGAACGTACCCGTACCGGGCCTACCTGGAAACCGTACTCAATTACTCTGGGGATGCTTCCAATACACACCTCACCAGTGCGCTATGGTACAAGGATACCGCTGGACAATTTAATACCTTAGGTAATGCTAATACAGGTTTTCAACAACAAACTGCCAATGTTACTGGGAACGCTCAGTTTGAAATGATGGGTCGATTTATACGGATATTGGCAGCATTGACCGTACTGCCTAATAAAGTATCTCTGCGGGTCAAACTCCATCGTAGTAAAGATGCTTTCTGTCTCATGGGGGCTGCCAATTCTTATTATAGAGTTCACCTGGATGAAGTCATACTGTATGCCCGTCGTATGGATATATCAGCGGATTTGGCACTTTAGTTAAATAGTTATATGCTTAAAAATACAGCTAAACTACCATTTACACGTGTTGAGACTCGTGTCCATACCATCCCCCAAAAGGTATCAACATACACTCTCGCTAGTATATTCTTGGGAAACGTACCCAAAGGTCTTATGATTCGGTTTCTCGCAAATACTGCATTCAATGGTCAATACAATGAGAATCCCTTCCAGTTCCAACACTTTAATTTAAATAATCTGCAGGTGCAAGTATGTTCGAAATCGTACCCTCCCACAGCATTAAAACCAGACTTTGCAAAGAATTTGTTCGTACCCTGCTACCAGATCTTGATTTCCGGTACTGGCATATTTCATCAGAATGAAGGACATACCATTACCTTCCACTATTATCCGAATGGCTATATGCTGTATGCATTTATACTTTCGTCAACAAGTGCCCTCGACGGCACGACATGGGATGTCGTTAAGGATTCTCCTGTTAATATTAAAATTGGTTTTACTGAACGTTTAGGGCAATCCATCACCTGTGTTGTCTATGCGCTATTTGATGCCCTGATCCAGATCGATAAGGACCGCAATGTTTACACCAATAAAACGCTTTAAAGTGTCAGCAATGGTATAAAAGGTTGTGTAAAGAGGTACCTTCTCTCAGTAGTGAGTAGGCAACAGCATGCGTGCGATAATTCATTTCTCCGCCTTTGATCAAACCGGCGACGAGGATTACATCGTCAAGGAAGTAACCATTGTAAATCCCGATGCTAATACCATGCAAAATTGTTTTTTTCAAGCTCGCTTTGATCCCAGTGACCTCCCACTAAACAATTATTTGGATAATGATTTTCTATCCACACATGTATTTGGCATTGACTGATCCGATGGAGATGATCCGTACAGTGATTTACAACGTATCCTTCTCAAGTACACGAAATTCATAGATACTCTATATACGCATGGTCAGCGCCGTCAAAGGTATTTACAACAGCTACTTGGACAAACCGTTGTTAACTTCCAGGACGTCCAGTGTCCCAAGGCCATGCAACTGTTATTCTCTGCAAGTCATTGTGGCCATTACCAACAGCAGTTTTCAACATATCGCTGTGCACTGTACGAGGCTCAGTAAGTATGCCAAATACTTACTGTACCATGATCTAGCACAATACGTTTCCCAAGATCCGCTATGCGTATATAACCCCTCCCCCATTACACCAAGCTCCAGTGTATGCACTGTGCATGAAGATGGTGATGATCAGTGTACATCCACGTGACTATGTGAAACAATGAACTGTTAGACGTGGTGTTAGACGATTGCCGTACAACACCCGTATTAACTGGCATTTATGCACTGGACACAATACCTGCAATCGTATAACCACCTGTTGCCTTAATTGTGAACCTAAGTCCGTCGTTTCGTGACGATACCCATTGGGTTACCTTGTATATCAATAAGCAACGGCGGGGGTTTACTTTGATCCCGTTACACATCCATCGTCGAGACCACTTCTTCATTTCATCCAAAAATACTGTAAAGTATTCCATGTCAATGGCATTCAGTACCAAGCTGATGATTCCTTGCTATGTGGTATGTTTTGTATTGTATACCTGTATTTTAAAGTACGTAATCTAAATATTAAATTAAAACTCTCAACCATCAACCCAGCATGGAATGATCAGCTTGTACGACAGTGCGTCCAACATAACAAAAAGCAACTAAACTGAAAATTGTAAAAAGACAAGCTAAATGTATATTGTCGTACTTTTGTAGTAGAGTAGTTTAGTTGTAAGACCCTATGTAGTAGTTTATTGTAATAAAAAAAATTTACCTTTAATCCTTTTGTATTTTTTGTTTCATTTCAAGAAATGACAATCACCTTATATCCTGGGATGTATATATTTGTTGGTATTAGGTTTACAAGTGTAATGTGGATATGCCATCCACCACCTTTGAAGATTGTAACTTCATCCAACACTGTAACTGTATGCAGGTTCGCAGTGCGCATGCATACTCTTGCACTGGTTGATGATACATACAGTTGGTAGTATCAACTTTGAACTGTAATGTGCGCAACGCGAGACATGCTTGATCTTCAAGGTTTGTTACATCCTCCAACTGGAAAATCTTACGTAAAACAGTCATCTTTTCATGACCCTTACAGTAAAAGATGGAACCCATCTCGCAACATTGTGCAACAAGATGGCGGATATGCGATACACTATACCCATTGGATGTATTCCACTCTTACCCGTGCAAATTAGAAGTTAGCTAATCCATTTGGTTTTAGTAGCCTGCAGCTTAATCGGAACGTTCACATGGTAATTTCAACAGACAATGGAATATTAGTGTCGCATCATACGCAACCACACAGAATTCACGGATAATGTACTCGTTAGGGGAAATCTTAAAATCTTGAAAATCAATAATGAACTGCCTTGCGCATAATACACGTGAACCCATGGGGAGCTGCTGCTGAAGCACTAGATGGATCAATTGTGCAATGCACTCTGGATCCTTGACAAACTGATTAACTACGTTTAATAAAGGTATATTCAAAATATGAGTATGACCTTGTGCAACGAAAATGGAATAATACTCGCCAAACAGTTCAGGATCGTTAATATGACTTGACACATGCTGCACAATCACCGTTCCTGTGTTCCAAACGTGCAAGCAGTTGTGTACTTTACGTAAACTACATTCGGTACACTGAATGGGATCGGTTTGCAAGTACGTACCAATGGTGGCCAATATGCATTTGTCCACAATATAGTCACCTCGACAATGCGTACACTGAGACGTATTCACTACAATGATGCACTACCACGGAGGATTACACACAGAGGTACTATGCAGAGTGCACTACACATATACATGAAGTACACATAGTATGAGGAGAAGAAATAGTATTGATTCACTACAACACACATGTCACTAGGTCTTGAATGGAGCCTCCGCGTCCTTGCTCAGCAACATGCCCACCAAAATACCATGTTTCAATTTCAGCAGGCGCTGCAGACCTGAGTCAGACTTCTCCTTTAATTCCTCAGGCGCTGATTCATGAGATGATACGTACGGCGCAAATAAAGCATCCACAATGTCCGGTTCATGTAATATCACCTTCGTACGGGCAGCAAACAAAGTGGAGATTTCTTCAGGTGTAGCGTCGGGAAATAAGTACCCTAGACGATGACCCGTACAGACGTGATCACGTTGGCTAGGTTGGTTAGTATAAACAACCTACGCACAAAGGCAGCGAGCAAAGTCGTACTTAGTAGCACTCGCCAATATACATGGTGCATCTACCCAACGTGCTGAACACTTACACGGTGCGGGAGACTTGCCATCGCTCTCGGGTGTACTCTCGGAATATCTTTGTCCATGTTTGAGGTGGTCATGGCTACTGCTAATCCTTCTTGACCATCAACGCAATTTAACCATACTTCAGCACATGGCCGAACGCACTCACACACACCAGTACTAATCCAAGTACTCCCACTACTGCAGCGGTACCACCTCTGTACATGTCAAGCTGACAGCTATAAGCCTCTTATTTGATATTTTTAATTTCGCTCTTCCGTTGAATTGTTCGTTCCCAAAGAAACTCTCTGGGGATTATTTTGTGATTGCATTAGGTTACCTCATGCGTTAATTTCCAATTTCTATAGACCCAGTTAAACCTTTTATCCTGCATCACTTATTCGACATCCTTCTCGTTTGTCGGATTACTTCCCGCCTGGTCAATTCCCTTCTCCCAACACTCAAACCCTTTGTTCAATACAAACTCGCTGCTCTGTCGTGGAGGGTGGAGGGGACAGTAGTTTTTATGACTGTACTTTTTCCCCATTACGTTTATTTTGGTGCCCATTTCTACTGGACGCACCAAATGCATGTTAGAACACAAATTTACACATGTTTGACCTGTGCGACTATCTTCAGTACCAGTTCTTACATGGTTCACGGTTTGTTTTGATCGATAATTTGAACAATGAAATTTCACGCAGCTTTTTTTCTTCTGTACCGTCAAATAGTGTCTAACTTGACTTTCTCGTAACATATTATGCTTTTGTGTATTGTATTCACAGTATCCGTGTTAGTATATGTGTATATGCTTAAATCTTTTTCACTTTGTTGTTGTTTTCCAACTGATTCCATTGCTTAAAATTTACACATGTTCGCTTTTTTTTTCTTTACCTTCTATACTCAATTGATTTTGTGAACTTTTTTATTTTTGTCTATGTATAACTTTTTTCTCAATGTATTCTTTGGACAAGGGTTAGGTGGCAGAACAGCCATAGGCTGAACCTCTCCCACTTAAATAAAGAATGTTTCAATTCAATTCAATCGAGAAAGAGCTATTTTACAACGATGGACGTAAAATATGCCTTTACCTCAAATTTTGGGTTTAGTTCTCTTTCAAGGAACCTGGTCCTGATAAAAGCCTCTCTGGATTTTTCGTTAAAGATGTGCTTTGATCTTCGAGAACTTCCTTAACGCACATTTAAAATGTCTAGTGTCAAAGTAAATAACTGGTTGTTACAGCGGTTTAGCGCCATTAGTTTATATGAGATGCAGGTCATCTTGAGCAAGCTATCGGGTGATACATCCCTTATCCTGCACTTAAAACCCAGACTTTTTTTTCGGTATAATATGCAACATTAAAATTAAACTGCTTTAGCTGAAACGTTCGAACTTCAGACTTTAGAGCACGTATGGTTTGTTCGGTTTTTTGGCGAATATTTTCCCGTTCATTACAAATGATCATGACACGCTTTACTGGATCAGCCCAAAATGCATTCTTCTGGAGAAGAGAAAGAACGATAATATTTTACTTGTTGTGTAGATACCTCATTCGTTCTATAGTAACAAATTCTTGGAGCTGCCAGGCCAGATATTTTTGTTTCTATTTCTTCAATCAGGTGTTCCAACGGGAGCTCATTTGTGTGCAATTGGCAAAAGAATTAATGAACTGGGCATTGCAATAAATTTTCCAATCGACTGCACTATTATTTTCCGTGTTAGTAGCCTTTCCATTTGATCCAATACACATCAAAAAGGTACGTCTAACTCATTTAGACACAAATGATAGCAAAGGGAAACATCAATATCCTCCGCTAATCCAGATTTTGGTGTTACAAGACCGAAATGCTTTAACCAGGTTCTAAAAAGATATATGATATTCAGGGTACATCATCTGATAAAGATTTCCATCTGCCTTTGTCCGATTGCGAATTGTGGTAGGTTGTGATAGGATGAGTCTTTTTTGCCCTGTTTCACATTACTTCTCCTTTAATTTTTTACTAAATGTCGGATCGATTTCCTGGGGATCCTTTTCTTCAATTAATGATATAGACTTAGGTTTCAAACTCTTCTCCGGCTTGAGGCATTTTTGTAGACTATCCACATCTTTCAACTGACGATTTACACTCTTTTTAATCTGGCAAGGATGCGAGCATGAACTTCATGCATGTATTTTTTCCTACCCTTTGGTCTCCAACAAACTGGGTTCCACGGGAGGAACTTTCTTCGAATTGCACATGCACAATATACAATAAAAAGACACTAAAACGACGTGAAACTGAACAATTTGAGATTTGAGAGTAATTCGAATCACTAGTGTGAGCTGTGGCCAAACGTTGGAAAATAATTTAACAACACAGCTATTGCTTAAGTGCTTAAAAACTTTGGTAAACTTTGTTTTGTATGTGTAAAATTCAGTTGGTATCTATGCCATAATATCACTTGAGCTTTGCGCTTTTTTGCACCACCAACAAAAAGTTTTGCGCTCGACCCAAAACTAAAGTTATAGGCAAAATTCAACCCAGAGTCTAAATTTTAGAAAGCTGGAACCCGACAGTTAAATTCAGAGTTCAGAGTTCCGACCTATCCCATATTATCACTTGAGTTTTGCGCTATTTTGCGCCACCAACGAAAGGTTTTGTGCTCGACCGAAACTAAAGCTATAGGCAAAATTCAACCCGGGGTCCAAATTAAAGAAAGCTGGAACCCGACAGTTAAATTCAGAGTTTAGAGCTCGGACCTATGCCATATTATGACTTGAGTTTTGCGCTTTTTTGTGCCACCAACAAAAAGTTTTGCTCTCGACCTAAACTAAAGTTATAGGCAAAATTCAACCCGGGGTCTAAATTAAAGAAAGCTGGAACCCGACAGTTAAATTCAGAGTTCAGATTTCGTACCTATGCCATATCATTTGAGTTTTGTGCTTTTCTACGCCACCAACAAAAGTTTTGCGCTCGCCCCAAAACTAAAGTTATAGGCAGAATTCAACCCATAGTCAAAATTGAAGAAAGCTGGAACCCGACAGTTAAATTCAGAGTTCGGATCTATGCCATATTATCACATGAGTTTTACGCTATTTTGCGCCACCAACAAAAAGTTTTGCGCTCGGCCAAAACTAAAATTACAGGCTAAATTCAACCCGGGGTCCAAAGCTAGAACCCGACATGCAAATTCAGAGTTCAGAGTTCGTACTGATGCTACACTATCACTTGAGTGTTGCGCTTTTTTGTGGCAACAATAAAGAGGATTTGGTCGACCTATACTCAAATCATATACGAAATTCAACGCGCGGTTCATCTTTAGCCTAGAAACCGACAACTTTCTTCAGGGTTCCTCCTTTGCGATATTATTACACAAATTTTTGTGTCAGTATTAAATCTTTTCTTTCGACGGTGATTCAAATTATAATAATAATTGAAGGCATTCTAATTCAAATACCTTATTTTGCCTAATTTTATTTAAATGGAAGAACACAAAATGAAGTGTGTTTGTGTGTGTGTGTGTGTGTGTGTGTGTGTGTGCGTGTGTGTGTATGTATGTGTGTGTGTGTTGGACGTTATTGCTAACCGCTTATGATAATGGAAAATTAATTACATAAATATTATCGTTGAGCATTGGGTTTAGATGGGCTTGCCAGTTCCAATTCTTTTCAAAAACCGTATATTTCAATTTATTTCAGTTTGGAAATCGGACGTGCATCACTTGCTTGCTAGCTGAAGTTTTGATATTTTGAGGGTTGCCTCCCAATTCGTGTACTGAATATAGGACTGAATTTAATTTTATTTATGGCCTTGAGACATCTAAGGCTCAGGCTGGAGTAAGGGAGGGGAAGAGATTTAGGAAGATGTCGGCCGGGCTAATATTAAATGGTGCCATCCCGGCATTTGCCTGGTGTGACTGAGGATAACCTTAGGAAAACCTCAATCGGGATGGTCAGCCACTGAGATCGAACCCAGAACCTCCTAAATGGTACGCCAACTACTGAGCTACAGCGGCTCGTTGGGCATTGAATATTTAACAAACTAAGAATAATTTCTGCACTCATTTCACCATTGTATTAGTTCAAACACAACTTCAGTAAAAACGGGATGCTAAATTCACCAATGTGAGTAGTGTTTGTTATATTGTCAAATGTCTATTAGTTTAAGGAACAAAAAATTCACTGGAAAGCCTGTAAAAATACGAAGAGATTTACGAAAATCATCCACAGCAGGGACTCGAATTAAAAAAACGTAAAGAAATTTCGGGCCCATTACTTTCATAGAAAATAATGTGGTGTAGTATCACTTAAACAATAATATGCAAAGATAATTTATTTATATTAACTTCAAATGACTCGTTGCAAGTTCCAGGTTCAATAATTTATTTTTCGTTCTTGAGATTGAAAAAAAAATCTGCAAGAATGAGTATGTTTCACCTAAAAAACGGAAGCTTTTGGGAAGATTTGGGTAGCCATTAATTTTGCTAAACAAACAAGGAGGAGTCGGAAAATCACATCCATTCTTTCGTCCGGTGGGTTGTTTAACTTCCAGGAAAAAAAACTTAAAAGATGTATACTGGATTTAACTAGTTAATATGGGTGATGACTAGTTACGACGACCGCATATCTCGAATTTTAAGTCGTAGAGAATTTTAAGTTGACAGAAATATTAAAAGAACCAAATGTCATTAAAGTGGGTATATAGTTTAATTTTATAAAGACATTTGAATTCAATTACACATAATATTGTTTTGGTATTTGACAAAAAATTGTGGGTAACAGTTGATTTATTTTTAATTTGAATTTATTTTTCTCTCTTTTCATTTACAATTTTTATTTAAATATTTTTTTTAGAATCATTAAAAAATACTGTTCATATGCTTTTATTTACTCATTGCATTTGCCTTGAAAAACGCATTAGATATTGTGACTTTATTTTCAGTGGTTAATTTCACACTACTGTAGTTCTAAAGTTAATGTAATTATTTCTGTTTTAAAGTCGACGTAATTTTTAATCAAAAGCTAAATGGCTTGAATATTTTTCCTTGTATTTACCCTCAAATCACCCGCAAATAAGAAGATTGGATCAGGATAAAACCCGACCTGAGTATTAAATGGTCACCGTATGACACTATGACTAGTGTCCACTCGATATTTAATATGTCTGTGAAAATTAATTAAGATTAACCATACAAAAAATAATATGCACAAAATGATTATGAACTATTATGATTAACAGATGTAGTTCTTAAAGTGATAAACGTGTGTAATTAGTGATGGAAGGAAAATCCAAGTAGATATTTTCAGTCCAAACTGCAGAAGATAGAAATTAGGTTCGTCAAGTTGGCCGCACCCACTAACAAATTTTAGACCCAACCATACTAGGTCGTTAGTGCATCGTTAGTGCATAAGACCCGAACGTTAGTGCTTCATTCCTAAGCAAAATATAACGGAAAAACTGTGGGTGGGGCCAACTTGACCCCACCCACTGAGCAATATTAAACCCATCCCGACCCAACCATACTGGGTCGTTAGTGCATCGTTAGTGCTCCATTCCTAAGCGAGATATAACGAAAGAACTGTGGGTTGGGCCACCCACTAAGAAATATTAGACCCATCCCGACCCAACTATACTGGGTTGTTAGTGCATCGTTAGTGCATAAGACCCTAACGTTAGTGCTTTGTTTATAAGCGAGATATACCGAAAAAACTAAGTGGGGCCCGCCACACACTTGACGTCAATTTGCCCGCCACACACTTTCGTAAAGGTTTCGCGGGTTAAACTATGTGGGTTCGTTAGTGCATCGTTTGTGAACGTAGTGCACATGACACTAATGTTAGTGCTCTAATAGGAACAAAGGAGGAGGAAAAAATTGTGGAGCCTATTTGACGTTAAGTTGACCCCACTATAACCTTCCGTAGAGCTTTGGCCGCTTAAAGCGTGTGGGTTCGTTAGTGCATAGTTAGTGCACGCTAGTGTTAACTACTCAATGATAGTACTCTAATGCTACCAGAGAGAGAAATAAACAAAATGTTTTGGAAGTCGACTTGATGTGAAATTTGCCATTCCTTTAGTCCTCCGTAAGGTTCTCGCGAATAAAACTATGTCCGTTAGTGGATCGTTAGTGAATTGGTAGTGCTCGTTAGTGCACATAATACTAACATTAGCGCTACCTAGATTATTCGGGTAGTATGACGTCAAGTTGACTGCCTATGCTTTTTTTACGTCTCTCTCTGGTCGCATTAGAGCACTAACGTTGAGGAGTTAACACTAGCGTGCACTGGCGATGCACTAACGAACCCACATAGCTTAACCGCCGAAAGCTTTACAAGGAGGTTATAGGTAATTTGCATTAGGAAATTGAATAAAATTAGTGATTGGTTATGTTCGGTATTTTTATTTCTGTATTTCACACGCGATTCGCAGACATTATTTCCAAATGGGCCCGTTAGACGCATGTTTTTTGTTTTGCTTTGTTTTTTAAAGAATGGAATTTTAAGATAAATATGCACGACTCTTTATCTCTCTCTCTCTTCTCTGCGTCTGTGTGTGTGCGTGTTTGTTTGTATGTGTGAGTGTGTGTGTGCATGCGAGTGTGTATGAGAGAGAGAGAGAACGAAAGGGTATTAGTATGGTAAAAAAATAATGGATGTGAAACGGGATATCCCATTCCTCTCCTTAGACCAGCCCCCCTTCTGTATGCTATGGTGTTACCCCCAAAACTTAGAGAGCACCCCAATTAAAAAAATGCGTTTATAAATTTATAGAAACCGTTCAAAACTCCATTTACACACTCCCAATTTCGACTTTCCAACCTCAGACAAAAAATCCTCGCGGAATCCCTGCTATAGACGCATTATTTCTAAAGAACGCCACTTACGCGATTTACGTACACTTATCTCCGTATCTCTCTTCCCCCTCTCTTACTCTCTGTGTCTGAGTGTGTGTTTGCGTGCATGTTCATGTGTAAGTACAGTCTCTCTCTGTGTGTGTGTATGCGTGTGTGTGTGTGAAAGAGAGAGAGAGATTTTTATTTTTCAATTCATTTATTTGTTTCATTTTTTTCTTCTGAGGAGGTTATGAGACTTTTGTTACTAGCCATCATAGTGTATGTCACTCCCTTGCTGCTCTTTCATTTACTTAACTAACTAACTCTATGACTTATGGAAATCGCAAGTTCATCGCCGTAGTAACAAATGTTCGCCATTGGATTATATCCTGGACAATATCAAGCCAGTTTTCATCACGAACACCTACTACTCGAAGATCTCTTCAAATGTTGTCCTCCCAACGACGTCTCGGTTTTCCTAATGATCTCCTTCCGTCCGGCATTCGAACAAGGATAAAATATAATCTTCGTTTTTCCCCATCCGAGCTACACAGCCTGCCCACCTTAGTCGTCGCGATTTCATTATTTTTATATCTCGTGAATCGTACAGTCCGTGGAATTCTTCATTATGCAGTCTCCTCCACTCTCCACTCATCTCTTCCCATTTCGGCCCGTATATCTTTCTCAAAACCTTATTTACAAACACACGTAATTTATGTTCGTCTGCTAGGGTCATACTCCTACTTTCGCAACCGTAAAGTATTACCCGCAGAAGAACCGTTCTGTATATTTTCAATTTCAATTTCCTTGATATTAATCGTAATGCTAGAAGTTTTTGGACTGAATAGAAACATGGGTTCCCCAATACTAAGCGACCATTTATTTCTTATGTTACCTCATTTTTACTTGTTACGTATGCTCCCAAATTTCAATTTGTTTACTTTCTCTATGACTTCATCCCTAATACTTATGTTTTTATTTCCTTCATTCCCTGTGTTTCGGCTTGTTATCATGTATTTTGTTTTATCTATGTTTACCTGTAGACCTATCTCATCGCACGCTTCTACTAAGACATCGTTATTGCTTTGTAGTGCATCTACATAGTTCCCTATTAAATCTACATCATCCGCGTATACAAACAGTTGATTCAAACGATTCAATAATAGTCCCTTTTTGTCCCCTTTAATTTTAAAAATCACATATTCTAAAGCAAAGTTAAACAGTAGTGGTGACAAGGCATCGCCTTGTTTCAATTCCTTGCGAATCTTGAAACTATCTGACATATTATTACCCATCTGTACTCTGCTTATGGGGTCGCTGAGACACATCTTCACTAGTTGAACCATTTTTTTCGGAATTTCATATCGTATCAGGATATTGTATATCTTTTCCCTTTTGATAGAATCATATGCTTTCTTAAAATCAATGAATAGCTGGTGAACCGTCCCATTATATTCCCATTTGTTCTGCAAAATTTGTCTGAAGGGGAAAACCTGGTGCAACGTGGATCTATTTCTTCTAAATCCACATTGGTAATCTCCAATTATTTCATCTACGTATACACTTAGGCGTGTTAACAGAATATTACTTACTATCTTGTAAGTAATCGGAACTATTATTGAGGTATTCTATTCCTTTGGGAGCTCCTCCTTTCTCCATATAGCAATTATGTAGTGTCTTGATTAGTTCCGTTTTCCCCGTTTAATTTATGCTAGAATATTGTTTATTCCTGGTGATTTGAAATATTTCAATTTCATTAAAGACATTTCGATCTCGATTTCGCTAGGTTCGGGAATTCACGGTTCTGGGGTATGGATTTCAAATTCCTCTGTTTGTTCCCCGTTGTGTACATTAAGAAATTTGTCGAAATAACTTCTCCACACATCGACAGTTTTAGTCGGATCCGCCTGAAGATCTCCACGTTCATTTCGAATCATTCCTAACATCGGTTGGTAACCTTTTCTTAACGAGTTTACCCCTTTGTATAGATCTCGTATGTTATTTGTCTTCCCCTTTTCCTCCATCTCCTGAATCTTCTGCGTCAGATATTCTCGCTTGTTGTTTCTGAGCCCGCGTGTGGCGTTTCGTTTCGCGTTACTGTAGTTGGTATTTGCTTCGCTTTTCTTACTTAGCCATCGTTCCCTGGTTTGTTTTCGGTCCTCAAGACGCTTAAGGCATTCTTCATCAAATCAATGTTTGTTTTTCTGTTGTTTCTTCTCACTTACACGTTCCTTCGCTGCGCTCTTAATTGTTTCATGAATTGCCTCCCTCGTGTTACTTACATCAATTTCATTATTAATATCATCATTATTATTACTCGAGTCGGCTAGGGTTTCGAACCTATTTAAGAGTTCCAGTAGGTAATCTGCTTTTATGATTGGATTATTAAATAGTTAAAGTTCGAATTTGAGTTGTTTTAACTCCTTGCTTTCTCTGTTCGCGATGCATAACTTTTCTCTTACTTGTGTGATCACTAATTGATGGTTGGTGTCACCTTCCGCTCCTCTGTACGACCTAACATCCATTATGTTAGTATCTCTTTGTCTATCTACTAATGCGTGATCGATCTGGTTGAGAGTTTGCCCACCGGAGATACCCATGCGTATTTGTGTATGTCTTTGTGTTGAAAATACGTACTCTTTACTACGAGTCTTTTTGAAATCGCAAAAGTTATCAGTCTGTCTCCATTGTTTTTGGTTTTGTCGTGAAGACTGTATTTGCCTATAGTAGGTCCATATTTTTGTTCCTTTCCTACCTTTGCAATGAAATCACCCAACACAGTTTTCGAATTATACTTCGGCATTTGGTCAAACAGCCTTTCTAGCTCATCGTAGAATATATTTTTGTCGTTATGAGTAACCACCTCGGTTAGAGCATAGACATTCAATAAAACCGTGTTGCCCCATCGAGTACGTATCGTAACGTACGAACTCTATATTCTGAACAGCCTGAAGAATACTGTTCTTAATGAGGAATCCTGTCCCGAAATCATGAGACTGTGTTCTCCCGTAGAAGAATGTGTACTTGCCCTGTGGGATGCTATCTTGATCCTCCCACCAACCTTCTTGGATCACTAATATGTTTAGCTCCTACTTCTCGGTCTCTCGTACCGCCACCTGAAGAGCGCCCGTTTGGTATAATGTTCGTACGTTCCACGTTCCTATTCTAAGGACTTTGTTAATCATGTTCTTGGAGCCCCCTGAAGCAGTCCACACCAGGAGATCCGAATGAATGACTAGTTTAAATCCGGAATATTTTACCCCAGCAGAATCCGTGAACCATCTGTTACTATTTTTTGATATGTTTGAGCGGTGTAGAGTTGTCAGCTCTACGACCTCGCAGTAAAGGCAGATAATCAAGTTGTCGTCCTTTGTCCATCTCTTAA